>SCLF01172432.1:0-17962 GCA_004367975.1 Mesochordaeus erythrocephalus
AAACTATTAATTTAACTAAGGATGACCCATCAACAATTTCTACTTAACCCCCCCCCTTAACCCTCTTGGTAAGAGTTGGTTTTAGATCACGTTGTTTCATCAGGTGCACAAACGGTAAGAGAGGAAGATAGTTGCCTTAGATAGCATTACGTTTATTCGTAGTGAATTTCGTAGGATAAATAACCCTTATTGGGATTATTTGTTTTTCCGGTTTTTCGGTCGCTCTCTAGACGCGCGCCTTTGTTGTCAATTTTGAATGTTTCTTTTCAGTTGTCTCAAAGCAAGCGTTTTCAAATGTCTTCGTAAGAGCTTTAGCGTCATTTTTTGTGCGGTTAATTCAAATTAACAGGTCGCAAATTGTATTAAGGCCATTTTTACAAAGATAATCTAGGGAACGATTTAGGATATATATCTGTTCGGGTTTGATTATAATTATAAGGATACGTCACTTACGGTGATTCATATGAGGCGGGTGTATTCAATGTTAACTCCATCGAAATTGGGTCCTTATTTTCATCATCGAAGCGAAATATTTCTTTCGTGGGAAGTCAAGTTCAATTCTATCAAAAGAAACTGATTTCTCAGTTTCTGCCAGGCGCAGAAAACAAGACTTTTTCGGTAAAATTAATGAATAAATACAGTGAAATTACGAAACATCCAGTCGCTATGGGAACTATTTGCCTATCCCTATACAGTGAAGTCAGAAAAATTGTCCGATCGTAGGCGGAATTTCCGTCTGTATAATTCGTTAATGGCCCGCCCGGTCTTTGAATGAAGTCACCATTAGTTACCATTCATATATTGTATAACGCGCCAATTGATCAGCGGTCAATGACAGAACCTTTGTTCCGTACACCTAATATCAACCCGCGTGGAATTTAAAGCCTCGTGATTGGCCTCTTCAAATCGGACAATAATTATGACTTGACTGTAATTAGTAAATGTACTATACGATGTTCTACACGCTGTTTTTATAGTGCATCCGTAAATCAGTTGGGTTGCTGTATAACACTATGATATAATATACAAGCAGCTGGAATGCAAATTGCAGACACTATCGGGTTGTCTATTATTATCCTATCTATTATCATCAATTCCTTTGCCGAATTGACGTGACGGGATTTCATCGAAAAAACATTAAATTTATATGAAATGTTGACAATGTGACCATATTTATGTTTGTATATAATATATGTATTACACAGTGGGCGCTGTGTTATCGATGCCCACCTTAAAAGAGAATTGGTGGAGTGTATAGCAAACAAGCCCGTTTAAAGGAAAATGCCAAGAAGACTCGTATTCTCAAGTATATCATTTTCGAAGATATTGGACTGGAAGTCGCACCGAAAGTGGATGAAACTTAGTAGTTTTCTCCAGAAATTCACAAGATGCTGAAATAACAAGTTGCCGAAATGTGCAAGAAACTGAAGTAGGTGGGTGACTTGATTGATAGCGAACTCTATTAAATTGTATTTATTATAGTCATCAACTCCTAAGTAATATTGTCAAAATAGATGTACACAAGTTTTATAATTGTCTTGCTTTGCATTAATAGCGATAAATCATCAGTTGTCCCCACTTTTCATTTCAAATTTAGCCCTCATGAGTTAATATTTTTGTTTACTGGATTATTTTAGTACATTATTACCAAGTATAAACAAGTAACGTTTGTCACTACCACGGTTAATGATGGACAGAAATACAAATACAGACTTCAATTGACACATACAATTTTCGAATTTCTACAGACGCCATATTCGTGTAGTTCAAAACGTTGCGTATCTTGTCGCTTTATAGGTTAGACCTAATTGCTAAAAGCAAAACAACTTACTGCAGAGGTTAAAAATGGATTCTGTATTTATGTTGAAAATGGATAAACATGGATTACGAATAGGAAGAAAGTGTATAGTAATCATCCAGAAATGGTACAAATGCAAGAAATTGTGTTCGTAATATGCAGCCAATTTGACGGGTGCGAAAATGGCGAAATTTACTAAGTGCTGGTCTTGCTGGAGCCAGTCTAACCATAGTTGGCGGATATTTCTCGCGATAGGCCTGAGTTATAACCTCAAATCATGGACTTGGTGTTAGATTAAAATAGCATCAGTAAGTTTCCAGAACAATATATAATTTGCAGTGTGTAGTCACCAAATTTAATTTTAAAACTACGCTTTGTTGCCATCTGTGTATATTAACAACGTTAGAGAACACCTCCGTTGAGATCGCGCAGGAGCTATCAGCTGGGCAAGCAAAGTATGGACCACCTATATTATTCTGAGAATTAGTGTTGGCATGTTTTCATCTTCTTTAGTAATTGTTAATAATGAGCGGTAGATTGATTTCTAATGAACCAGGAAATGTCACTACATAATATATCGCGGAGTTAGACCGGACCTGAAACCAATCATTGTATCTGAAAACTACACTCGTTTGCAATAGGTAATTTTTTTGTTGTATACACTGGAAATTTCACCGTTTAGATCATAACAGCTATATTATCATTAAAATAGACAAAAAATATGGCGTTAACTGAAATTCAGCCAACAAAGGCATTTTATTTAAAAAGAGACTTAAGAGGGAAAAGAAGAAAGAAATTCTACCTAAAACCTAATATCGTATATAGTCTTACCCTCATTTTTAATTTACCATTCTGATTTTATTTTAATTATTGGTTGGTTTAAATCAGATCCGAAAGATTTGGATCCAGATTGGATCTGATTTGGAAATAACCCTACAGTGTTCCCAAATCAAGGAAAATATGGATCATACTTAAAAAGATAACCATTATTATGTTCCGCATATGTTCCGCATATGTTTATGGATACATAATGCTAGCGGACCAGAGCTGTTTTAAATTGATTAAGCTTATTTTGAATTCTTTATTCATTTGTTTATAAAATATGTTTAAACTTTCACCTGACGACCAAGGAAACAGACCAACAGATTGAACATCAGCTGAAAACATGACAGAGTATATGCCGTACAAAGAAACTACGACTATTATATATCGTGCTGCAATGCGATATTGGTTCGTATTTATTCGTGGGGTTGGGCAGTATTAATTATCGCTTTAAACTGATTTAACCTTAATAACGTATTTATGTATTGTCGCATTAATCAAAAATAACGAAGGTGGTGTGCGGATATGTCCCCAGTGTGGACGTAATATAGAAGCCAATTTCTTTAAAATTATTTAAGTTAATTTTAATTATTTATTTAATTGTAATTATTTATTTAATTTCATTTAATTAAGATTATTTATTTAGTTTCATTTAATTAGGTATATTTGTTTAATTTGTAATAGTATAGCACACCCGTTAGTTGAAACACCGTAGTGGGCCGTTTGTTAGAAATATCGTCTGTAGGTAAAGATGTATACATTATGTTTGATGAGGCCGTTCAGTTCCACCCTGGAAACTGATTCACCTTATTTAGTGGCAAACCGCTTTAGGGGTCACCTAATTATCATAGTTCCTTCTATCGCGGAAAACCCCATTCGTTGCGAAAATAAACCAAAACTTCGAATCGTTTGACCTATGCATCGAGGCATCTAAGCAATCATTCGATTCGTAAAATGACGACAAATGCATAATGCGCTCCATTTTTGGAGTCCATTCCATAGCAGATCTACCACCGAAAGTCAACTGCTAAACAACAAAAATCCTTTTTATTACAACACCATTCAATTTTGTGTACAATCAATTGTATTAGCTTTATCTCCTGTGCCTGGATGTTGCATTGTGGACAACTACTGCGTACCCTGAACGCGGGCCTCAACAAAAATATTGAAAGGTAAGAATTCGATGAGTTAGGTAGCCAGTACTATGATATGTTGCGGCATAGTCCACATGTTAGAGATGTATATAGTATGTGTGAGAGTAATGTATAGTCAGGTTATTGGAACAATAGTAAGGATTATCTAAAGGTAAGAAAGAAACTAGTAATCCTGTACCTAACGATACTAATGGGACAATCCTAAGAATCATTCCTACAGATAATACGACAGATTCATGGAAGAGCCTATTTGCCAGCGTTAACTCCGCACGTTTGATCCTAAGGCACATTTGAATTTAGTTCTATTATGTTAATACAAGATGTGGATCATTTGGCAAGATCACGAGCCAACATTACCTGTACATAATAATTCTGATGAAATAAATTCCTACCTAGTTAATTCTAAACGGAGTATTCTGTGTTGCGTCTGGCTGGGGAGATATATATCTTCTAAAAAATCCCAAAAACGATTTATCATTGTTTGACATATTTAGATTTAATATTATTGTTTGTATCCATATACTGCATCAATAAAAATAGATTAATATGGTAAACATTTTTTGATAACCACGACTCCAGAAATAGCTAGAATCACATACTAGAATTATATTTAAGGAATTCGAACTGTGCTCAACGGCAATCTTGTTCCTCACCACATTCGGATCATCATAAAGATCCACTTTAATGTTAGGAGAAGAATCAATTACAAATAATGCTACAGGAATATTAACGATAATTATTCATTTATTAGTAGGGCAACAATAACAAATAAACATAGACATTGTTATTATTTTCAATCAGATGTGGATCTCATTCTATTTTCCAGTCATATAATGGCTTTATAATCACTTTCTGTCAGATTTCTTATCTGTGTTAGCGTACTGGCATAATGTCAGAATAACTCATTTAAACACTTTTAAAATATTTGACTTGACCGGGATCGAACCCGGGCCAACGTACTCAGAGCACAGTATGCTATCCGTTACACCATCAACCCTCTTTACTTCATAACTTTGTATATTATTTCGTACAACGATAACATCTCCCCCAGTTTCAGGCCATACAAATCTAGGTTATCGCCCAACCTCCTTGGGTCATAATATTATTTTCAATAAACTCCAATACGATTGGGTCATCGCCCAACCTCCTTGGGTCATAATCATATTTTCAATAAACTCCAATAAGATTGGGTCATCGCCCAACCTCCTTGGGTTATAATCTTATTTTCAATAAAGCCCAATAACATTGGGTCATCGCCCAACCAGCTTGGGTCATAATCTTATTTTAATTAAACCCCAGTATCCCTGATGCCGCAATGGTCCTGATAAGAACCCAGATTCAAGGGCGTACTGGCGTATTCACGAGCGTACTGGCCGAATGTCAGAATAATTCATTTAAACAGTTCGAAAATATTTGACTTGACGGGGATCGAACCCGGGTCAATGTACTCAGAGCACAGTATGCTGCCCGTTACGCAATCAAGCCCCTGTTAAGTGAGTTTTTCTTTTTGACATTTATACTTTTAACTGAAACTTTACTTCATAGATTTGTAGACTATCTCGTACAAAGCTAACATCTGCCTGTATCATATTTCACATTTGTATCTACAGCTTATAGTAACAGTTATGTAACGATACCGTATTATCAACTGCGCTTTACCGTTACGCGTTACCAATGGGTACGATTTGTGACCGCACTTCCCGCTATATTTCCAGCCCGAATTTCCGTAAGAAAAATACAGAAAGTGGGGATTGTTTTGCCTCTCTATTCTATTATTCTTAATGAACGTGAGTTGTGGGCCGGTTGGGCCAAATACGTGTCCATATTAAAAATCGTTTTTCCGCGTACTCCTTTTTGCAAGATCAGTTTCTACGATAAGTCTGATTTTCAAGTTAATTATTGATGTAGGACTCGTACCCCGATGAACGTGTACGTTCGAGTGCCATTGCGGTCCATATGTGGTTTACCAAATATACGTTTCCCAACGATAACGAATCAGAGGATGGATTTCGCGTGCAACCAACCGCTAAAGACTTTGGAAATCGATTATTTCAGATTTGACCCCACTGAACGCAGCATATCATTAACTGACTGAAAAGGGATTCTCAATGTTCGGCCTCAACCAACTAAAATGACCTCTAGGATCATTCTTCGTTGTATTAACCTTGAACTCCTATTTCATCTCAATGGCCACACTAAGTCTTCTATGTGAGAATCGTATAATTGCCTGCCACTCAGACTTTGCGACCAGAAAGACTGTTTTCATAATCAGGACGTTATTTCTACGAATAACGAGGATAGAATTGACGAATTAGAACATGTTAAAATGAAAGGAAGTTCGTCCTTTCATATTGAAAAATAAACATGTCTAATGACGAACAAACTGAAAATGCAGTCTAATATATGCTATTTTTGGGGTGTGCCCATCGAAGCGAGTATTTCTTCATTATTTGACCCGAGACGGGCTGTTAATTTGGCACAAAAACTAGGGATAGCTTTCTAAAATTCTAAAATCGGGCCAAAATCGGGTCAAAAGAAAAAATACTCGCTTCGATGAACAACACTCCTATTTTTGATATGACTACAGACCGTCCGTAAAATTGGCAGCGTATATTTTTTATCGAGCCATCCCACCGGAAAATCCATGAATACTGTTTAATCGAAGGTTTACCATTAGAAAGCTAAACGTTCACCTTTGTAGTGGTAAACATTTAATTAAATACTATTCATGGATTTTACCGGAGACGGCTCGAGCAAAAAATATACGACTGCAAATTTGACGGACGGTACTGTACTTCCAAGTATTTCCTAAGCCTCTACTGGGTTATATACGTCATGTATAACCTCTGACACAAATAAATTACTTGGCACAAATCATCAGAATACACATCAAGGTCAAGACTAAATTGCTCTCCGCAATACCATCCACGGTGGCATAATGTCTAAGACTTTAACGTTTGAAGTTGAATGGTGACATATTCACACCAAAAGGGTATACGCTTTGAATTGAAGGATTGCTCCTTCGGTTACATTTAGAATGTATTTAACCCGTCGGTGATAGGTGTCAATGTGGCCAGATTTCAAGTTGTGCCAAAAAATGAAAGTAACCAATCAGGGTAGCTATAGTTCGTGTCAAGTGTCCGGTTAGAATTGTACGCTGGTTTAATTTCAGACCATTGATAATGGTTATTCTAAAGGTAGAAAAAAATAGATTTTAAAAATTTGTTTGAAAAAAGTTTGGAAACAATTTTTGAAAAATTACGGATAATTTTAATTGTGAGTTAATTCATACTCCTTGATCTTATGCAATTCCAAGAAACTGTAAATTGATATGATAAAAATCACTCAAATACCGGAAAGATTTAACCCCACAGGTTAGGTTAGGTGCAATTAGAACCCGGCACACGCACCATAATAGGGTTAACTGCAACAACCCAACTTTGTCTCTTTATTTTAGTATTTGGTTTTGAATAAAAAATAGAACAATAAACTATTAAATAAGCATAAACGGGTTGTTAAATTGGAGAGCTACGCTAACCCTAATATGTTGCGTGTGCCAGATTCTAATTGCGCTATTTATGAGGACCGTTGCGATTTTTACATTTTTGACAATTTTGAAAATTTTCAAAATATAAAAATAAACGACTTTTGTTGTAGGCGAGTGCGGGACGTCCCAAATTTTATAGAGCTTAAATTTGCGTGCGAAAATACTAGTACGAGCAAATGACCGGACATATTATCTCCCTAAACGCATCAAGTGGTCGTTTCGAGCCGATTTACACGTTGGAATGTATTCAGTTACCATCCACGGTAACGACGCGTGCCTGAGTGGTATATCATAATTATATACATTAATTCCCCTTCCATAACGTCGTCGTCAAACTTAATATTTCGTTTTTTCACTTTTGTCTGACTTCTGAAAAATAGACTTCTCTTTAATTGAAAAAAAAAATAATTGACTTTCCATCAGTGACCATTTGCTGGTTTAATGTTATTCATATTGATTCCTACGGAGACTTGGACATGTAAAATGTAGTTCTTAATTAAGCATTAAACATTTAAGTTTCCATTAGAGACGGCTCGAAATTAACCCGTAAGCATTAAATTGAACCATTAACCCCCACAAAAATGGTTAGTATTTTTAGTACGAATCCTTTAAAGCCACGTGCGGGGATATTAGGAAACTTTGAACCGCATGTTCATTCACGTTCATTTCAAACGTTCATTCAAACACTTCGACACATATTAGACCATAAACACCATATATAATTATATCAATGTAGTATGGCCATGTAATGGTCATATAGTGTTCATATGAATTAATGACCCCAAAACGAGAGACTACAAAATTGATGATGTGAATTACTGTTAAAAAGGTATAATTAATCACTAACAGTTAGTGTTAAAGGCACAATTACTGCTAAATTATATTCTGGATATGATGGATTTTGTTTCCAATGCCATGTAATCTAACGGTATTAGGATTATTTGTAATTAATGTTTTACAATATAATTCAATATTAATGTAGTTTATTGATAATCAATTGACATATGCCTTGGTAACTTTCAGTGAATTACAGTCATAGCTGATTACAACTAAATAATCCTACACACTTCTGGTGCGACTTCCGGTCAAAAATTGAAACGAATTAAAAAAGGGATTATTTGATCCTTACGAGCAGAGTAAAATGCTTTTACTATGTTCTTCCTATGATGGTAATCAGATTTTAGAAAATAAAAGACGTATATCCCAAATCCGGGCACAAGGGACTATTTTTGTAAGCCTAAATTTAGGCATTTAGACTCTTCATATTCAAACCATTAGGTTACTAAAAGTTCCGCTATAGCCTGGTATGTATTTTGTACATTGAATGTTTTCTACCGGCAGTGTTTAAATGCCTAAATTTAGCCTTACAATAGTGGTCAAAACCTCATTTATTAAAATAGTCCACTGTTCCCGGATTTGGGATATGAGGAGCACATGACTAATATGTCTAAAATATGTTGCCAAATTTCGACGATTTTGCATATTTTGGGGTTTTTCATGTTTTGGTTCATTTTTGTGAATATTTCCGGTCAGAAAACATGCAATGGGAATTTTTTGGAACGCTCGGTGGCGGCCTAATTAAGGAAAAGTTGTCTTAAAAATTGTTGTTCTAACTTCACGGTGACCTTACTGGAAGAATCCGGACTCAGTTTAACCTTGCTGTTAATTATTTTTGCAGAAACTTAGCCAAACGAGAAAATGCAGTAATATTGTAACGAAAAAGGCACGGGAGTTTACTTATGTATTTGCGGGACAAAAGAGTCCGAAATGTTTATATATATTATACAGATATGGATTATGGAATATACAGTGAAGTCAAGAAAATTGTCCGATTTGAAGGGACTAATTGCGAGCCTTAGGTGTACGGAATCTAGGTCCTTTCATTGAACGCTGATCAATTGGCGCGTCATCAAATATATGAATGGTAACTAATGGTGACTTCATTCAGAGTCCTGGCGGGCCATTAACGAATTGGACAGACGGAAATTCCACCTACGATCGGACAATTTTTATGACTTCACTGTAACAAAACTATGAACAATTCCACTCTATTAACCCCCAGGCAACCTGTGCGGATCAATATGACTTCACCGAGAATAACGGATAATACGTCATTCTGTTCTCTTTTAGATTTATGGGAGCGATATATCTACGTATTTTATTAGTGATAAACTATAGAAAAGCCACAAACGATTTAGACTCGATAAAAAAAAGAAATGCAGAAAATGAGAATGTAAAGCGTATTTCCCATTTGAATAAGTGCATGCAGAATCACTTCCGGTTACACTTCTGGCTCGGAATTGTGGAAAATTCTGATACCATGACTACAGAAATTCCAGTCTAAGTTGTCAATATTTTGTCTTAAAGATTAGTCTCTGAAGATTGATACGAACTAGTGCTCAGCTTAAAATTTGGACTGCTCTATGTGCTTACAAAACATATGTCTAAAATATTACGAATATCAAATAATTTGCGTCTCGGCATTACAAATTTCGGGTATTAAATAAGCTATAATTAAGAATTTCCGAGACTTAATTTATGCTTGTCTGCAAATATTTGCTCGTAAATATTTGTTAGTAAACATTTGTTGGTAAATATCTGTTCGTAAATATTTGTTGGTAAATATTTAATCGGGAAAGGATTGCAACGATTGGGGGTTAATCAAGAGATTGGTTTCAATATTATTTCGCAATCGACGTCTAGTTATTTATATGCTACAAAACGTTAATAAATTATTTCTAAATATTGGGCTATAGTATTTTGCAAGAAGCTAAATTCCGTAAACCGAATGCAGATACGCATGGAATTTAAAGGCTCTCAATTGGCCTCTCATCAGACAATTTTCGCATATTTTAGGGTATTTTACGGTCCGAGAATTCAATTTCAGTCGAAACAAAAAACCTTTAAACCTATTAGCGTCACCTACTGTATGGTAGATACGTATAAGAAAAATGTCCCGTGGGCGTGTCCATACAAATATTTAAGACTAAGTAGCTGATCCCGGATGACGTATCCTCATTTTGCATCTTGTTCAAACTTGTATAATATTTATCCGAGCCAAATTTCGTTAAATTCCATCTGCAACTATACATGACATCTTAGGAGGGCGACTTTGCTGCGATCGGCTTGCTTGGTAAGCAATATTACCGAAGGGTATTCACCCATCCGTCTGTTCACTTGTCAGTAAGCAGAACAGGCTCCATATCAACCGAACCACATTGCCAACCGCGTTTCCCTCAAGTATTTTACCTGGACTGGGGCCGACCCAGTTGATGGTGAGTGTGGCATGTATGTTAAGTCTCATTTATGCACGATACAATTGCTTTGGATTACCCCATGGGGGGTCCCATTTCAACATCGTTGTAAATGATGAAACTGGGATTGAAATCAATCATTTTTGGGTAATGCATCATCTCCCATGCTAGAAGGAAACAAGACGACATAGAACGTGTAGAGGTTCCGAATGAACCCAGAATAGAATGAACCTAGCATCAGTCTTTTTTTCATTTCCAGTTTCCCCTTGCATGTAATAGGGAGCAGAAATCGCGAAATACACGCATATTACACGAAGACATATATCCCTGTCTGCATTATGTACAACTAAGTACCCGGTTTATATCTCTTGATATTGAACGTTATCAAGGCAATCCATTGGCAGACTTCAAATTGCGCTAAACCGAAGATACAGCGCCAGGGTAAATTCGTCAGTCGATTTTTTCCTCGGGCTGTCTCTCCTGAAAATCCATGGATATGTTTTAACCACATGTTTACTGTTAGAAAGCTAAACATTTTGCTTTATAATGGTGAACATTTGACTAAAAAATATTCATGGATTTTCCGGAGAGACCGTTTAGGGAAAAATATACCGTTGAAAATATAACGAAAATTAACGGAAAATTAACATACATGAACGCTAGATAAATGAATGGAGATTGTAAGTACTACGCATGTGTCAAAAGCGCCCCCTCCTCCTATGGCCCGGAGTAACTGATCGGTTAGCGAGAATCGGACTTAGTGGGTCGGATAGAGTTTTTCCTTGCGGTTCAGAATCTGTCCTCCAACTATCCGAAATTATACGGTTCCCTAGAGTTAACCCCCTCTAAATACAAAATGTGAAAAAGACCTTTTTTAAAAGGTTAATTTAAACTCAAGGGGTATGGAAGCGCACTGAACTAAATTACACTAGATTAAGTAGACCCCAGGGCATCCAATAAAAGTATCGAAAGCAAACTCCGATTATTCACTTAAAACCTGTGGACCTCGAAATTCACATTGCAAAATAGTTTTTATGCAGTTTCGAGCCATATTTTGGGTGAACATACTTTGGAATCTTTGCATGTTTTCTAAATCATACCAAATCGGAAAGGGAAAAATTCGTTATTTTGTCACTTTTTGAAAATTTGTAGTTAGAAATTCTATTTTTGAGCTATAACTAGCTCACGTATTAAGAATTGGGGGTCAATCCAGTGAGAAGAATTGAAAGTGGAACCATGACGCGTCGAATAAGCCCACTTTCGAGCCAATCAGACATACTACCCGAAATCACCTTTTTGACTTCTAGCTGCTATAACTACACAACGGGTTAGGAATTCGGGGTCAATCTCATGAGAAGCAATGTAGCTAATATGCGTGCGCGTCGAATGAGTCCAATGTCGGGGGAACTCAAACATTTTAACATATTGCGCAATTTTATGGCAAGTATAAAATTTCATACTATTTTTAAATTTTCACATTTTCTCTTTAAACGGGGGTTAACTGTAGGACGCCGTATTATTTCGGACAGTTTGAGAACAGATTCTGAACCGCGAGGAAAAACCCTATCAGAATCAGTAAGTCTTGTTAACCGAACAGTTGCTCCAGGGCATAGGGGGGGGGTAATTTTGACACATGTATGCTAATTGACTAGTAGGCAAAGTACCAGAAAAATTCTTTACAAAATTGCAGAAACCACATTTGACCCTAATTTTTGATTAATTGCTGCCATCGAATAGAATTACCAATATAGAGTGGAAATCGTACAATAGAGGTTGACTCGATTTTTTGACCCGATTTTTGACCAGATTTTGAGGCGTTGCCTGACCCGATTTTAGAATTTAAAGGCAATTATAAACGGACACACACAAAATTCTAGGGTTACCTACCCCTAGTTTTTGTGCAAATTTAACAGCCCGTCTCGGGTCAAATAATGACGCAATACTCGCTTCGATGGGCACAGCCCTATTTTAATGGTATTTCGCATGATTTTCAATGACACCTTGGAGACGTATTTTGTGACGTATCGATATGATCTTGAGCGGTTCTCTGATGCATTAATGTGCAGTTTGAAAACGCTCGAAACGCAGATCAGAGCAAAATCTGGTCTGTTTTCTTTGCATCAGCGGGCGTCAAATACGTAAGTGTATCAATTTTCAACAATATATTTAACGACTTAATCAATGTTTATGTTAGGTCTGACTTCTGAGGAAAGTTTCGAGCTACATGGGGGGGTTTAGAATGTTCTGTACAGCAACAGGCATCAAAATACTCGCTTTAAAAATAAACCATTTCTAGTTACGCCTTGAAATACAGTAAGTTCGATAAGTGGTGAATCGGTGGGGTCCCTGATAATTAGCTCCAAATCAGTTTTGCAATATTAATTCTTTTAATGAATTAAGAGAAATGGGTAAAACAAAATTCAGTCGAAAAAATATAAAAAAATATAAAAAAATCTAGCCAAAAAATATAAAAAAAATTCAGTCGACAAAATATAAAAAAATCTGGCCAAAAAATATACAAAAAAATCAGCCAATGAAATATATAAAAATGAAGCTAAAAAAAGTATAAAAAACCGTTTATTTTGAATAGTTATAATCTTTAATTTAATTCATAAAAATTTCTTAACAAAATTCTTAACATGTTAATTAATATTTTTATAAAAAATATTTTATTGTAACGAATAAACGACTTACCTTTGCATTACTCGAAATACATTTTGATTGATAAATCGGCCTCTCTCTAATGAATGCTTTTCCCGTTTTGTCTATACGATTAGACTCTTGTCCTACCAATAAGAATGTTGCGGACGTATTTGACGTTTCAATATTTCACCATTCTCTATATTGGCTTGTTCGTTTGTACCTTCAAAGAGAGACCTCAAGGACAATTCCAAATTTGGTCAGATATAGGTAATGAATTTATTGATTATGATGTTTGTCGACAGATTGATCTAAGGCTATATGTAGCATTGGTCAATGAACATGTCGAATAAAATCAGAGGTTCCTTGTAAACCACTGTGAGCTTAACACGACTGTTTTTAATCACCACAAATACAGGGGGGGGGGTTCCCAACTCGCCTACTGCTTTGGGATTTCTATTAATGAAAAGCGGACTCGATTGTGGTAGACGAGCCAGGTGTGTCCCCAAATGTAAAAAAACTGATTAGAACACATCAGAGTTTGCTGATTGGCTAGACAGTTATTAATTACATGTCACGTTTTTCGAGGTGGGTAACAAATTAGCGACGTCATTTTTGGTTCTGCATGTATGATGGTTAAATTGACGTTGTGTATACTTTGGGTATAGTAAGCCTACTGTAGTTCGTGGCTTGTAAGAGCAGTTTCGTAAAAACGCACCGTTGAAAAATATTCGTTACGTAGAGTACAGAACTAAAATATTCAGTTTTCATATGGAGGAGAAAATGATATAAAAAATGTACGGTGTGTAAATAGTCCCGAGCCTGTCCGAGGTAAGTGTGTGTTCGCTTAGCTCAGTCGGTAGCGCGTCTGACTAGGAATCGGAAGGTCGTGAGTTCGAGTTCTGGCGGAAACAGGTTGTTCGGGAGTTTATCATTACACCCGTATTAGTTTTAAATTTACTACCTACTAATCTCCAGATGAAATAGATATATGGAAAGACTGAACACTTAGCTATATAACCTGCTATTCAGATTTTGAGCTATTGTGATACGATTACCTTCGTTATCCAGTAAGTTCGCTTCCTTTTTTACTTCTCTTCCTTTCTGAACTTCGCCTCCTACACCTCTATACAAAATTTATCAAATTTACAATGTTTTTCAAAAAATTTTATTTTCAATTTTCGCTATATTTGCGACAATTTTTCAAAACATCTTAAAACATTCGTTTTTCCCAGAAATAATTTGTGGAAATTATGGATACGTGTTGTAAGAAAACCGTAGTATTAAAGGTCCTCAAAATCATTCCCAAAATTCTCCCCCGTTTTACCTTCCATGTAGTCCATGAGCGCATTTCTACCGTTTGACGGTTAGACCCTAGGCGTGAAATCACCTCCAAAGGGGTCTTATTAATTGCCACTTGATTTGGAATTAAATTGCTGTATTTTTTATAAATTTTCATTTTTCGAGTCGATCAAGTAGCCACTCACCAGATCTATTCCGGGTCAAGTGGTTCCTTGTCAACCCAGAGGCCATCCCTTTACCCCCAGAACCGTCTTTATTACCACGTTTCCTTACAATACATTTTAGGCTACAATGCCTATTACATAGAATTGCGGTGTCCAAAATGGACATCAAACAAGGCTTATTTTTTTTAGAAGGGTTTTTCGACCTTAGCCTCCTAATTAGCCCAGCCATCCACTCGATGGCTGCTCAAAAATATCAATAAACAAAAATACACTTTTTACGAAAATAAAATCTAAAAAATACAAAAATAAAATTTAAGATACAAAACTATATCTTAAATTTGCAGAATATATACATGGATATATCTTTGTTATTTGCAGAATATATACATGGGAGCTTTCTTCGCTCAGTTGTCCAGTCTTTTTGATATTTTTCATTTCTCCTTCCTCATTCGGCCTCGTTGTCGACCAGCTGTTCCTCCCTTTGTGTCAAAGGAAAGGTTGCCCGGAGTTCCATTGAAATCGGTATCGTCGCCGTCCACCGCCTCTTTTTCCCCATTACTGATCGGCGTCTGCTGTTTCCGCTTATTTATCGCTCCGATATTTATTCTTTTTATCGCTCCTCTGACAACGCACCCGTTTCTTTTTTGATTGACTTCGTCTAGTCGTCGGTGGGTTCCTTTTACGTTGTCAGAGTCGCGAGTGAATCACCCTCGACTATTTCCGTTTCCACCCTTGTGGCACTCACCTGTGGATCCGGAATTAGTCCAGGTTCATATTCTGTACAGGGTAGAATGGTTGACCTCTTTCCTTAATTCTATCTTGTAGTCTTCTTTCCATTGTCCTATTTCTTTCCGCCGTTAATTTTTTTGTTTATCAAAGGACATTTCCGCTGACATATTATTTATGTCATGTATTTTCTAATTTTCTTAACGCCCTCTCGATCCGCTTTCCTCTTTGTCTCTGCTCTCTGACCTCTTTTTCTATTTTGTATCATGTTTTCATCTTCCAGTATCGTTGATGTCATCTTTTTTGGATTTTCTCTTCCTCCTGATTTTCTCGCGTCTCGTCTTGCCCCTCCTTGTCTCCTCTTTCCTCTTCTTCTATTTGTTTGGTCACTATTGTCGACTGATTGTCGCCTTACCTATTGTTCTCTTCTGTCTTGATATCCTAGTGCCGACCATTTCATCTCATTTAGGCCTCTACTGGTTGGTTAAATTGGTCTTCTTCCAACCCACTCTGTGCTTGCATTTCACTGTATCTTCCCTCCCCTAATAACTACTTAATTTCTTCTTCCATTATTGCCTCTTGATCTTGTTCTTTTTCCACTTCCGGCGTTTTTTGGTGTTCCATTCTTTTCGACTTTGCGCTATCTGTGTTCTCCTGTAGTGTCTCTTGTCTGCCCTCATTTCTTTCCTCTTGCTCTCGCTCGCTCCCGACTTGGTTGAAGCTTATTTCTTCCTTTTCCTCCTGCTGTAATTGGGCCCAATTTCTTTGTTTTTCGTTTATTTTCGTCTATTCTCGCTCCTTGGGGCCTTCGAGTTCGCCAGTTATTTGACGAAATAGAACTCAGGTTTTTTTTTTCGCGGCTTGTTTTCCGACTTCTATTGACCGCCCTCTTGTCTAGTTCTTCCTTTTCATTATCCTTCCCGTCCTGCCACGTCAATCCTCCTCTTCTTCTTCATATATTCGCCGTTGTCGTTCTTCTTGCCTCCGTTGTTCTTTTATTTGCCGATGTTGTTCATTCTCTTTCTTTTTTCGAACAATTCGAGCTCATCTATCCTCCTGATGACGTCTTTTCACGTACGTCTTCTTTCGTCATTAGGAATGATTTTCCTTCACCTTATACCTCCCTTACCGTATAGGCCCTTTGTACCTAAATGGCCCTGTTCAGTCTTTAATTAAGACCTCGTTCCCTTCATCCCTTTTCTTCCATCATTCTTCTTCCGGCTTCTCTTCTTACTTCTTCGACATTCTTGTTAGCTTCGTTATTAAAGGTAAAGGGGTCATTACCATTTCCCCTTATACCGAGTCTCCATTTCGAATGGGGTAAAACCAGTTAGCTCGTCCCAATTTTGGTAAAACTTTGGGGGTAATTTATTTTTAAGCGTCGGATTCGCTCTCTCGACCAATCCGTTTGCCTGCGGATGGTAGGGAGACGAATGTTAATGCTTAATGCCTTTCATCTTTGCGGTTTAATCCTATCTCATGCATATATATAATACAGCCCCCATGGCCTTTTCCGAGGCGTCGCTTTCTAATACGAACTCGTCTCGTATCGTGTCGGGGAGTTGTTTCCGCCTCTTCTGTCCACGTCCACTTAATCCCACGATACGTCGATGTGATTGGTGCAGCGATTTGGGCGACATTTTTAACTCACCGTAGGAAGTTAAATTTTGCGAAAATACCCTGCGCTTCATTCTGGTTCCTGGGCGTCTGGTTCTTCTACCCAGTACATTTCGGCAGGTTAGGACCTCTGCTGCCTCCTCGGTTATTGGGATTTGGTGAAATCCAGCTGCAAAATTCATGCAGCTGAATTTTTTTTTAATTTTTCAGATTTACTATTAAATCGGTTATACGGGGTAGTGGGTAGTGATTCGTTTTGATCACTTCGTTCACTACCCGGTAATAGGTTACCAGCCCAAAAACCACCGACAACGTAGGGCTATTCCAGCACTAGATGTCTTCTTGATTAGCCCTTTCTTGATGTTTTTTGGATTATTTCCCTCATTCGTGGTCGTAACGGGTACGGAGTCCTGTACATTTGTGAAGCCACTGACCCCGAGGACTCAACATGTACCTCAAACGAGGGAAGTTTTGCCAAATCCGAGCACGTCGTCCTTCCATCATTACGTTCTTACCAACCGTATTTCCTTCATTAGCCTGTGTATTCTTCATTATTTTTCCGTAAATTTCTAATTGTTTTTTGATTCTTCTCTCCTTCTTTCTTTCCCTCCCTTTCGTCTTATTCTTCCTCTTCTACATCATCTTCTTTATATTCCGTACACGTTAGTGTTACTTGGTCTCTTGTTCCGCTCTCTCTTGTTCCTCTCCGTCACTTCATCTTCATCTCCACAAAATGTCGTGACCATGGATGTAAGATAACCCTTATTTTAAAAATTTTCTTCTTCGGTCCAAAACCCACCCACGCACGAATTTTTTTCGAAAAAATTCGGTCTCCAGCCTACTCGATGAAGCCCCGTGCCACTTTTTCCCAAATTTCAGCTCAATCGGAGCACTTTGAAATTTGGGTAAAATTTTACTCACGGCTTCATCTCACTTCG
>SCLF01172543.1:0-10143 GCA_004367975.1 Mesochordaeus erythrocephalus
TAACACGTGACCTAGTTATAGTCCAAAAATGGAATTTCTAAAGTACAAATTTTCAAAAGGTGACAAAAATCCCCCAGTAAATTCCTTCCTATAGACTTTGGAGACACTTCTAAATATATAAGCATCAGGGTAAATACTTATCAGACTTCAATTTAGTCTTACGAAAATTTTCGGCGTGAATTAATCAGATATTTAAATTTGCAATAGGAAATATACATAAGGTTCCTTCCTGAGAATCACTGGAGACTTAGGAGACCTCGGTGACAAAAAATATTATCAGATTCGAAATCTGAGGACGTGATTTACCCCTAGAGCAGCAAATTATCAAAAAATATTAATTCCTTTGCTGTTTTTGGTGCTGTGTGTAAATGCTCCTAATATACTTACCGATAAAGTATGAAAAAATCGGAATGTAACGGGTATACACGTGAAATTTGATTCAAATAATATTTTATCGTCAAATATATGGCTAGAAGTCCAAAACATTCAGGCTAGCTAGCTTAATAACAGATATCTATTGGTTATTTTTTGTAATTAATTGTTATCTATTTGCTTACAAACACGCCCATAATATAAGGGTTAGAACTCGAAATTGCATTCAAATAATATTTTATCGTCAAATATATGGCTAGAAGCCCAAAACATTCAGGCTACTTAGCTTAATAACAGATATCTATTGGTTATTTTTTGTAATTAATTATTATCTATTTGCTTACAAACACGCCCATAATATAAGGGTTAGAACTCGAAATTGCATTCAAATAATATGCCTAGAATCGGTCTCATTCAACGCGAACGGATGTCCGCTACATTTCTTATCAAATGAACACCGCATTCATAACCCGTTATGTAGTTATAGCCACTAGAGGTCACAAATATGATTTCGGGAAGTACGCGCCATAATAGTGACCTAGTTATAGCCCAAAAATGGAATTTCTGAAGTACAAATTTTCAAAAAGTGACAAAATCACGAATTTTTTACTTTAAGATCCCAAAGTATCTTCACTAAAAAATTGACTTGAAACAACTGTGAAAAAACTAATGTTGGGACGGTCAAATCAATTTTGTCTATTTCGCCGTTCATAGGTTTAAAACAAATAATCGTAGTACGTTTTCGATGCTTTTATTTTATGCCCTGGGCTCTACTTAATCTAGTGCAATTTAGCCTAATGAGCTGCCGTACCCCGTGAGTTAAAATTAACGTTTTTTGTAAAGGTATTTTCACGTTTTCTACGACGCGTATAATTTCAGATAGTCTGGGAACAGATTCTGAACCTCAAGTAACAAATCTATCAGACCTTGCCGTTCATGCAAACGTAATATTTACAAAGATGAGCATAGCTGTCTGCTTTGTAAAAAACGTGATCTCTCTCGTCTTAGCACGATCTCTCTCTATAATTTTGACACAGCTACACCGTAAATTCAATAAAAAATCATTACGTACGTAATTTTTTTTCAATGCCAGCAAGGATACCCAAATAACATTAATAAAATAAATCTGAGCTGTTGGTCTTAGTAGATAGAGAAAAATAATAAATTGAAAGCGGGTTCCTATCGTTAAAATTCTTGGTGCTGTAATGACACTGATACAAAGGCAACACACTGACAAAATGTGGGTATTTAAATAGAGGTCCGACCGCTGAAATAATGGAATTTAAATTAGTTACACTGAACGTTTTTCATCGGGAGTTGAATTTGTATGAAGGGCATTTGAAAACCCTGTAATAAGTTAGAATTTGAAGCAGATCCGTCTATTCGTATTCGAGATATTTGTGAAAGAAGAGCGTTTCGGACGTGTTTTGGATGTTTTGTACCTTCGGGGTATCCACTGGTAAGAGGGCATACACGCCGATAAGAAAAAGTATGCAGTTGATAGGACTGATTTGAATGGTCGAACCAAAGCCGTTGAAAAGGAACGGAAGAAAGCATTTCAGCAAATGGAGTAGTTCCCCGAATTAGTTGAAGCTGAGAACAATTATGCGGTTCTTTATAGCCAGAAGAAAAATCTGTGAATCCCGTCCACTGTAAATTTGTTCATTCAAGATGCTGAAGAACTAAAAGTCGGGAAGACTGGGGAAATGGAAGAAATTACAAAATAACAAATGTTATTGTATGCTGGAATCTATTAGGAGAGCAACATGAAGCTCAAAGACATACACCGCGATCTACCCACGGAATTCGATCGTGGTAATTCATAATGTAAGAGAACTACGATATACGGATGATCAATGTTACCAGCGCAGACGATTAGGAAACATCGTTTAGTGTCTGAATAATTATGGACTGAGAGCGAATAAACATATCTTCAGCACAAACTCTGAAATGAAGACTGTGACAGCCCTAGGGAGCGAATTCATTTGGGTACGAGCAAAATTTGCACTTGCTGTTCATCGAGAAAATCATTAATTCCATTATTGGCGTTGAAAGAAACCGAACATACTTGAAACAATCGCTGAATTCCAACAAATAGATTGAGATCTGAGCAAAAGAAAACGTATACCTGATAAGCGTTTACACGACAGAATGAGCGCAATAATGTATGAAAGAACTATCGGTAAATTGGACGACTAGCAAATGTGCAAATGGAAGTGAACTGACGAAAGACCCTCCGATATTTGCGCAAAATACGGTGCCATGAAAAGAAGTCCACCGGCACTCCCAAAAACGGTTAGGTGCGTCGTGTACATTGCGTACCTTATGGCATCTAATCACACGTTGCGGAGGTACCAGAATGATTTTGTCGGCGGATTTTGTATACGTGAAAATTAAATTGCGGAATTTAGATATTACTTGTATAACTTCCGGATTTATTTGATTGTCGAAAATTTAACCAGATCATAAATCCGGGATGAATGCCAATGGGTTGATGGCCAAGAAAGACGATTGCTCGGATGTTGCACGAGGTCGCTAAACACGTGTGGGAAATGCAAATAAAAAACTATTTGGCTATGTATTTCTGATTACCTCTACAGACACCGCAAACTGCGTGAAGATGTCTTAAAAGTCAGACCAGACACGGTAGAGGTCATATAGATGACAAGTCGGCACACACACTAGCAAATCGAAGTAATCAGGGCTTGAACGCGCGTTTGAAACATGGAACCTAATTTTACCAGAAGTATAATCAATTAAAACATACACGGTACACGTCTACCGAATTGAACACGGGTATACCCGCTCAAAATCCAAATGCGCCGATAAAATTTGCAATTAAATATAACAATCCAACCGTTAGTCGTTGGCAACACGTCTTTAGTGTTCTTGGCGGATCAAATAGTCACCCCATAGTACTAACTTGGCTGACGTAGGTGAAACACGGTGCAAATACTAATTTAGGCGAACCAGAGGAAAGGAGACTCGATCAATTATTCTAGGCAAACACCAACAGTATGTCGTCTGGTTTGGATGATGCAGTAAACATGCAGGCTGATAAAATTGGTAACATGCGTGTGAGTATCATCAGAAGCGAAATCGAGTCGAACATCGTAATAACAAATAAGCCACCTTCAGTAACGAAGACACATAGGAGAATAACAAAATATTGGACCTCCATAATGACAATTGGGAAGCCGGTCTGGTTTGCTTAACGGACAACATAAGAACTCAGTAAGCCTAATTGTCAAAAACAGCCGTTAAATTTCATTTATCCGCACTCCAGAAGCCGTATTTTAATCATGTGACGTGAAAAAGGCAGAAAGCTTGCGTGGATTGTGTCGGTCGTATGGTATTCAAACATCTAGTGGTGACTGTAAAAATATGGCACAGCTCATTGACACGAATCCGGAAATCGAAATATAACGACAAGAGGTGCATTCTTGGCAAACACTTGCCTGCATCAGACACACAATTGGGTTTCAGCAAAGCCGTAGTAGAGCAATTGGCAATATTTCTGGCGTTTACCTGAATTATCAGACATATCACCAGCTGGTGAGGTTCTCGTAAAAGAACGAAGTCCGCCATATCTACCATCTAACGGCACAATAGATTTGAGTAACAACTCTCAGTGAGTTAAAATAGTCTCCAATTGATGTTGTGTCAAATTAAACAAAAACTGTAAGAACCGGATTCGCGATTGGCGTGCCAATGATGACCCGGAGGCGCTATTTCTCTTCCTCCGTCATGGTGGAAATAAATGATACCAGTTTGATATAACCTTAGCAGGCTGAACGGTGGACTAAAAACCAGGTACAAGGTTAAATAAAAAAAAATACAAATTAACGCACCGAATTTAGATATGTGTTACACTACCACCTAAATAGATCTATCTAACCTTATTAACTCACTATATTTATCTATAATAATTGATCGATCTGACTATGTATTAGAAAAAACATTTTTGTGACGTAAATATTAGCAGAAAAGTTTAGGAAAAAATTATGCAGAAACAAGTCCAGCAATAGTTCGAGTACCAAATGCAAGCAATGTTAAACTAGGGAACCCTCAAAACACGTGGTTGTAAACAAATTGGTCGATTGATATTTGTTATTACTTGAATATATCAGGTTGAGTCTCTTTCAGTCCGTCGTTTGTTATTATTCTTATTATTTTCTGCTGATACTGATCAAAGTAAACCGCTAATTTCTATCATAGCCCGCAAGCTTAAATCTGTGCCTGTCGGCACATATAACCAGAAATCGGAGCATAACTGCCACCTAAATGTTTCCCGCTTTTTAACGTACGTTCAGACCGGAAGTGGCAGCGGAAGTGGAGGCTAAAAACCGTATTTTTTTGGAATCGGGAATAACACCAAATTGTTGCCCGTGACGCCTCTAGTGCAAAATTATGTTAACAAAAAGTACCCACAGGTACTTAGGAAATGGCACTTTAAAAAAATTAGTTTTTTCCATTTAAGACAGCTGTGTCTTAGCAAGGGAAACATCGAGAATTTGTACTGGAAGTGAACGTAAAAACGGAAAATCCGAAAATTGCGGAAAAACTGGACATATACTTCCCCTGTCGATAATTATCCGACATATAAATTTAAGCGAATATAATGGTACGCAACTATCAATATTCATACGTAAACTTTTTGAAGAAAAACGAAAAATTATTTCGTGTTAAATGCGTACGTGGAATACAGCTAGATTTCGTACAGAGGTAGCTGGAGAGCATGCCAACAGTATAAACGCAGCAAATCAATCCCAAATTTGCGTGGGCTAATGTGCCTACTGTTGGTACAGAGCCAGAGGGAGATGAGAAGATGTATATGAGATATAAATGTACCAATTCTAATAAAGTGATCCATAATTATACGGAATAATAGTAAATTGCGTAGGCGGCTATTACAAATAAGCCCATAATTAAATATAACACCGTAGTAAGTATACCCCATAAGGTCAAGATGCAAAAAATCACACACTGAAGCATATGAGTAGAACCATTAGTGCAGCTTGCGGGTTAATGGTGAAAATAAAATATTCCAAGACTAACGTGGAAATTCTCGCGGTCGAAGGCCCTTAGTGGTCTCATTCCTGATAAATTTCTGGCGAAAAGTGTCGCGCAAAGTGCCGCGTTGCTCCCGTCTAAATGAAACTTTGAAATGCAAAAACCGCACGCTCAGTGCATCCTTGAGTGTTTACCGTCTTCGGCATAATTATTCGGAAGTGATCCTGATTCATCCTGATTCAAATCCTAATTCATAGAAACACACTATGCAAGAATAAATAATTCGATAATGACTTCCCAGTCCGGAAGTAGGCGTGTTGTTCAATTTAGATGAAGCCAAACGTCCGTTCGAAATAGATATGTTGCTCTGTGTCTAGGTAAGTGGCGGATGACGAATGGAAATGACTGATTAGCTGCGAAATTATCTATGTCGGTGTCATTACTATTTCTATTTATTTGCGACGTGGGGGGAGGGTCTCAAACGTGTCGATTTTACGTCGGATACTGACTCATCATACTGAATAGACTGCGTGGCCACGTCGCTTAGACGTCACATATATTCCTCGCACCACGCGCGTCCCCCGTAGTCTCGGTGGGATACCAAAAAAAAAACGGAAAATTTGAATTTACCACCGCACCGTGCTGTATATTATATTCTGCGCGAACAG
Organism: Mesochordaeus erythrocephalus; assembly: GCA_004367975.1. Classification (NCBI taxonomy): domain Eukaryota; kingdom Metazoa; phylum Chordata; class Appendicularia; order Copelata; family Oikopleuridae; genus Mesochordaeus; species Mesochordaeus erythrocephalus. The sequence continues at coordinate 6,054 of SCLF01172543.1, forward strand.
GTCTTCTAATTTTTTTTACTTTAAATAAAGTAGACGACTCGTTCGTCTAAATTTTGACGTACGGAAATGGACGGGATTCGTCTGTTGGGAGCAAGGTTAACTGCTTGTGATGACATGACGAAATTGTTTGGGAATATGGAACAGAAAGGTATCCAGTTTTACAAGAGGAAAGCGACTGTTTCCTTACGATCTCGACACCCATCGGGTTTCCTGCCGACGTCAAGAATGCCCAATTGTTATTTTATTCGTCCGATATAATGTAGTATAATGTACTAATTCATCCGAAATAATGCAGCATAATGCATTCTGGTTTTTACAATTTAAGACAGCTGTGTCGTAGTTGTTAATTATGTTGTCTAGGTGCCTAAATGCACTATACTGCATTGTTTCGGATGAATTAATAAATTATACTACATTAGTTCGTACGAATAAAATGACTGTTGGACGTTCCTTATGTCGGCAGAAAACCCGATGGTTGTCGTGGCCGTAAGGAAAGTAGTTTACTTTCGTTCTTGTGGCCCCATGAAAGCAAAGACTATTGCTAAGATCAGCAGCAACAACAATCTTAATTTCCATCAATCGGTTCCTTTTATCTTGCTGTGGTCAGGGTCGTACTTGTTTCTATGGTACGCCAGTTCAACTGCAAAAGCAAGGTCGCATTCACATAAACGTTTTTTACAATCGCCTACGTTACCTATATAAATAAATGTTATTGTCGCCGGTGTGATTAACTCCCAGACTCATTAACTCAACTATGAATTTTGTTCAGTAGAATACAGTTCAATATTCTACTAAGGTGGTGGATTCTGGGTAGAAACAGGAGCAGATAATGAAAGAAGACCTAATCTAAAACAGAAGTCATTGTGGTATTGTCAACTTTGAAGTTAAAATATCTCGTTATTATATACTCGTTATTATATAAAAATTATTGCACACTTCTAAGAGTGTACTTAACGTCGGAACTAAAAACAGTTACTTTTATTTTATCATTAAATCCTTTTTACTTTCACAATTAAATTTTAAAGATTGCATATTATATTATTCATTAAGAGAGAATAATTCAGCTCTGTTTTCAAAGAAAGAGTAATTTTTACGAAAAAGAGGACGACAGCTAAACAGAAATCCTAACTCTTCATAAGTATACGAATGGAAGTTAAACTTAAGTCACTGCGGTATTGTCAACTGTGAGGGAAACAATATATATTGAAACTAGTTATTTGTGTTAGATAGTTAATACATAGTGTACAAAATCCAAATATGTTTACAATTGTAATTATGATAGCGAAAACTGACGTATTTCCTACTTTTTGATTGATATAAAATTGGTATGGACTAAGTCCGCTAATAACATATTACCGATCGTTAAATTAGTCGACTTGATAACCAGAAAGACTGTTAGTACTTTGTTACTAGTACTATCTTAAGATGATTCATAAAATGACTGGCTGAATCCAAACTAAGTTTATATTAATAGAAATAGCAGCACATACGTCCGTTTGCGTCTGTCACAATAACAATTGTGAACATATGTGGATGTTGTTGACAATACCACAGTGACTTATGTTTATCTTTCATTGATGATATTAATAGGAGTTAGTATTCAAAGTCACACAGCTGTGTCCCTTTGCTTAGTTATCGTCCTAGTTCTCTTATGAAATTTGAAAATAGAGCTAAATAATTCTCTCCAAATAAACAATATAATATGTAATGTTAAACATTTGAGTGCAAAAGTAAAAACAATGGCCAAAATCAACTATTTGTAGTTCTCTGTTAAGTACTTAATATTTAACGCTTCAACGCTGACAACACCAGCAACTTCACTTTGACGTTCGGACTTCTTCCATCTTCTGCTCCTGTTTCTACCCACTCCCATCACCTCGTCGAAACCATCCGCATCCATGCAGTGGAGATTTCAATCCATCGCAATACAGTTATATGCTATTATGTTATGTGGTATGATATCGATATTATTATTCCTGCACATCGAAAAGAACCTATACTCGTCTCCAGTATATGACGATATGAATGTTTCAGAAAATAAGGATACGCCAATAATCATATTATTACATAAACCCTCATGTATTCATGCAGTTTAAGCGTTTTTAGTTTTCAGACTTCCTTTAACCTGTGCCCACACTTAGTTCCCTGTGTGGAACGTGTATTTAGTCTGTTTGATCTGAGTCAGGCGTAAAAACTCAGGACTACTGTATAGCATCTTTTAAACGTTAATTACATCAATGTAGTGACATTTTTTTGAACGGAAAATTTTCTCATCACTACTTTTACATCTAATTCTCTTCTTCTCGACGACTAGAAATAAAGCTATTTTTCGATACCGTATGACATAATAGTATACAGTGGTGTGGCAAAATTGACAGTCGAATATTTTTTCTGGCACCGTCTAACCAGAAAATCCGTGAATATTTTTTAATCAATGGTCCAAAGTACATTATATCTCTTAGGCGCATTTGGGACCCTAATATGTTACCGTCAATTAGTATTTCTGATCATTAATAAATTTGTAATTCCCACCCTCGGGTTAACTGAGGTCAGTTATGGGATATCCCAAATACGCATACGTATTGTTTCTTGTGTGTGATTTTCATTTATGTGAATTAAAAGATTTAGTATTATAATTATATTATAATATTAATTATTATTATATTATAATACTAATAATTTATATTTATAATACAGTCCCCTAGCTTACTAATTTGCATTCTGCTCCATTAAACGATTCAGTATGGCACAGGTCTATGATCCCTTAATGGCATACCTTTTTAGGCCTGCCTTTTGTTTCGTTGATAAGACCAACGAAATTAATTTTTGTGTAGTTTTTGCTTACATATTAGTAGATTTCTAATAGCCTAATTTACGATCATGAAAAAGAGCTCGAACAACGAGGATCCAAATTTATGATAATAAATGTATGCTTCTAGCTTAAATAATTATAACAAATAATTGTTTAATATTAAGTAATTTTAAATACAAATTATAATGTATAAATGATTACTATTATTATATAATAATAATTAATATTATATTAGAATAATTAATATAACTATAAATATTCTCCCTAGGGGCACTAATCTAATTTGTTGAATCATTTAATACTACTGGCGTATGACCAACGCCTACGTTTACCCCTTTTAAAAGCATCACACACAAGACACAACACGTATGCGGATGCGGGATATAGAAATGGTTAAAATAATTATTATCGAATATTTTTTTACATTCGGTGTGGGCAGACAATGGTGTTAAGCACTTTAAGTACTCCCCTTTCTGAAAATTGGACCCTTTCAAATATTAAGAATACGTGATATTTATGTAAGAATACATGATATTTACGTGATGTTTTGATAATATGAATGCTATGGCAGATTTTCGGTGAAACACCGCAATTACTCTGTTCGAAAATGTGTGCATCCCGTGTCGCTCGACAGGTTCGAACACTTTAGCGTTCTATTGTTTCTGCAGCTGAACCACAAACAATGACCGCACGACGTAAATTGAGTCAAAATTGAATTTTAGAATTAATACCGTGGTAAATGAGGCGAACGATTCACTTTTTTTTTACTCAGCTCCATAACTTTGGTCACATAGTTATTTAATGGGCATCGTGGTGTGGTTCGTTTTCGGTGACAAGTAATGTATATGTAATAGTGTCCCTTTAGCAGGTTCAAACGTGGTTCCAACTTAATTCGATAACTTAGTACTTGGGGACCTCGGGTGAGCTAGAACTGCCCCCCTAGCCTATAAAAACTGCCGCCTGGGGGGTCTGGGTAGCAAGATATCGGTTAAGGAGACTTAGTGGGTCTGATTGAGTTTTTCCTTGCGGTTCTGAATCTATTTTCCAATTTGTACAATATTTGTCCAATATTGCACACCTTCGTACAGTTAATCCCCAAAATAACTAGAACTTGAGAAGAATCAATTGTACCTACTTTTGTTAATGTAAAACTTTGATCGTGAAGCCAAACCCTATAACATATAAAATTTTAAGGGCGTTTGATAGATTTTCTCATAGACCCGTTATGTGGGGTGGGCGAATTTAAGTCAAAACTGTGATCTCGTGAAGTATGTCGGA
>SCLF01172655.1:0-10139 GCA_004367975.1 Mesochordaeus erythrocephalus
TTGAGCGGAGAATCTAGAGCTCGGCACTGTTTTTATTCATAGTTTAATACTAAATTAATAAATATAATCGTAATAATTCTTTAATTATAATACATAGTGAATAATGGAAGTGACCAGAAGATGGGCAGAATTTTTTTGACCAGGGGTCATGGGGGGTAAATCGGACCCAGCATACGGTCTAGTGCTTTAAAATCGCATTTTTATGCATAAATGAGCGAAAATGTCATGCGTGTGACAGCTCGCTGCGTGACTGTTAAAAAGACTTTCAAAATACTACCAACCATTTTTGACATGTATATTCTATGTCCTCCAAACGTCGTACTTCTGAAATGTGATTGGCCCATTTTATTATAGCTATGATAGAGTGTACTTTAAAGCAGTACAAGGTATTTTTGCGGTGTTGCCATCGAAGCAAGTATTTCGTCATTATTTGACCCGAGACGGGCTGTTAAATTGACACAAAATTCTAAAATCGGGTCAAGCAACGCCTCAAAATCGGGTCAAAAGCAAAAATAGTCGCTTCGATGAACAATACTCGTATTTTTGATATCGGATGAAAAACCTGGGATGTAGTTGGACTCGAACCAGCGGTTCGTACTAACTCACGTATCAACATATTTCTATCTTCAAACTCACCCAGCAACCACAATTTAAGAAACGGTTCAAACCACAAATTCAAGGAAACACGATTTGCGTTTGTTCAGCCTTAGCCGACAAGCGTTAACTAGATGACCATATGATAAGCTGTATCGCCCCGACGAGTTAAGATTTCGCGAGATGTCATTCTCTGTTTGAAAGACGCTTGAATAGGACTTGAGCCAGTTGTCCTTTCAAAAATGCAGTACTTTTTGACAATATCGAATCTTGTTCTGATGTAATCGAGTGTTTTTGTTGGAAATAGTTTTTGTTGGAAATCTTGATGGTGGTAGCGTCATTTAATCGCAAAGCGCGTTAAACTTGTCACCCACCGAGAGATGAAAGTTTCGTGCCGCTCCAGTATGCTTGGCAAGTGTGAATCGCGTTTATATATCTAGCTGAGTAGGGGACCTCCTGCCGCGTGATATGACGAAGTGCACGATTATTATCGCTACACCTGGTATTGAGTTGAGAAGAGCGAAATAAAAATTACCCACTGGGATCCTTATCAGTCCCACCATTTTATACTTAAAAGTCTTAACTGATCGCCCCACATCGAGTGTATCTCAAACCACTTTCTAGTATCATTTCACACGATTCCAGGTGTTTTTGACCTTATCAGAAGTTGGAAAATATACAGATAACTCAAGTGCACGGGCCGGTTTCAGACTGGTTTAGTAACAAACTGTATATAACAGGAGAAAACGCCTTATTATTGAACAATCATAGCATTCGATCTTACCCCTTTGCAACCAATGAGAATTCCTTATCTTATCGCGGCATGCGCGAAGATTTTAACGCTTTTCACATGATGGCGATAAGGGCTTATACCCTTCGATCAAAATGGTTCAAGACCCTCACAGTTTTCCCTTTTTCTAAAATCGAACATGCCGCGTGATACGAGTCGACATTCATTCATTTCTATCGTCTACCTTATCAGTTATTTGAATATATTTCGCTTATCGAAAATCTTAATTTTTTGCACCCGCCGAGCGACTGCAGAAAGAGTGAGAGAGTGATAAGGATTAAGTTGAATATCATTATCATGTTTTTTTATGAATAAAATAGTTATCAAGATCTAACATTTTATACATATGCTGACGGTGGCGACAAATGTACGCAGCGGGGGATAAACAGAACACTGTGGGGGACCAAATGTATACAACGGGGATCAGTTTTTCTGTCAGGATCGCTACTTTATTTTTTCTATATTTTCTATCTCTGAATGCAATCAAAAAGGTGCTATCTCCCCCCTTTCTCGTTGTAAAAACTCTCCCGGATTTTGTCCGTAGAATGCGTTCTAGTCAATATAAGTTCATTTTCTTTTTTACATGATACAGAAATGAATTATACTAGAAGACTAATCTACAAATTAATTCGATACATGGAAAAATTTGACTCTTAGCTGTCTTTCGATCAGGGAAAGAAATACAGAAAAACATTCCCTTTTCGTCGTATTATATTACTTAAAGTTGGTAAAAGTTATTTGTTTTTGTTCATGAATACAATTCTAAATTATTTTTTTAATTAAGAAAACGCAATTATGGCTGAGAAAATGCCATTTAAAGGTGACAGAAAGGTAAACAAACCGATATTTTTAATCGGGTAAATCTCAATTTCTTAAGATAATTTTCTGCTAAAGCCATCTCGCGTAAAATATCAATAGGCTCTCGACTGCAAAAAATAAATTCCTGCATTTTTAATCCCACCTAAAATATAGACAATCTATGGATAATCCGCGAACAAGGTCTACCTCTTAGAGAAACGTTTTTTACAGAGTTACCCCTGGAGATTTTAAGTCTTTTCTCAATTTCTGACCAACTTTGAAAAAATATCCCGCTTTTTTAGAATTCCGATCTGGTAATGATAGGAGTAAATGAGAGGTTTTCTAAGTTGATCTCACTTAAAGTTCCCAATTTTTAATTCCGAATCTCTCAAAGCAAGGTTTGTGTTTATATTTTCATTGTTTTGTAGAAATAATTGCGTGATAGTTTTTTGATAAACCTATTTAAGTTCTTTAGACTATAAATTTACTACTTACGTGAATTTGTGCTTCCTGCTCGCCATTAAGTGGTTATATAGAAAGTGGTTATATACCTCTATATTCCCATGTGCTTATCCTGCTTACCTAGCTGGTTTCCAAAATACTCTCGCTTTCTTCGTGATCGACCATTACCGGTAATTTATTTGTTTATGAAACGTTAAAGCGTGAAAGCGTGCACAAACCCGTAATCTAATATTAAATCTGCTCGTCGCCTAACTAGACTTCCTCTTCTTTTCAGGCTGTGACACTGGGTATGTAGAAAATAACAACCAGTATATGTTCTCCAATTTTTTTCTACGGTCTCACTTCCATACAAACGCGAATAATAAATTGGCTATACAATTAGCTTGACCTAAATTATGTTCTTCTCGCTGTCTCCAAATTGTAATTCCTACGCACGCAACCTTTCTTGGTCCCGGCGACTGTTCTTCCAATGCGCTACTGTCCATATTCCTAAGGCTGATCATACTAAAACATGTAGCACACCTAAATTTCAATGATTTTAATAATAGGCCTAATGCCTCGACACGAGTACCCCATCTGAATAGCCTTGCGGATCTATCCGCGTTACCCTCAAATTGAATCCGGAACTGTTCGTCAAAAAAATAAAAAACATCGTTATTAAATATCTACATTCACTCACTCACTGAGTTTATATTACAATTTATATACTAATTTATAATATAAAGTTTTGTAGATCGAATAATCGCTCTACGCGTGACCTTCAAGCGGCGCATCTAAAACATAAAGTTGGTATTTCAAAATGTCTAACTAATGACTCTTTAACGAGGTCGTACCCTTAACGGGCCACTATATTTTGAGAGACTTTATTTCAACTACTATATATTATAGAGCCACAAATGCTCAAATAAAGTTTGTAATTTCTTTTAACAAGATCTAAGCACTTTCAATTGATCTAACGAGTCGAAGGTCCATAGGAAGATACTAAAGTAATAATCATGATTCAATAATTTAATTAATTGTCTACAATCCAATTTATGTCCAATTCAAACTAAAAATTATAAATCGCGTTCGACACTTTTTTGGAAGAATACCGAGGTTTCAGATGGTACCTTTAATATGGTCAACCACCATAATTTTGTATCGACTGTGATAATATAGATAGGACATAATGGGTTTCCTATATTAATATATATTTCACATTATTACAATCAGATAAAGCGGTTAGCCGCCATGTTCTTATGGTTTCCCACATGTAACAGGTTGCGAAAAACCGTGCTCACTAGCCACAAAGAACTAGCAGAGTTTTTATCGTATCGAACATGGTCCGTTTCTAAAGATTCCGTTTTCCTCTTCGTTATATTCCTTTTTCATCTCCACTCCATCAAATTGGAAACATTCGAAGCTTCGCTTTCATCGATATAATCTTCTAATAACTTTGTTTTGAAAGCCATAAAAACATCTTTCTCTCCTGGCCAATTTTATTTTATTTTTAGATGTAAGTTTTTTTCGACGTAATTGTTACATTATTGTTAAATTAATCGATCATATGGGCATTTTCGGTAAAACGGTTTCATTGATTTAGACCAAAATCTTGAAATATAAGATATTGTTAGACTGGACTTCATCAGTACGGTTTTGTCGTTGATAATAAAGCGACTACGCCCATATAGTCCGACTTATTAAGTGTTATATACTATGGTTCGTAATTACTGTTCTCTGTACTTGCAGTAGTCAATTTTATTCATCTTTGTTTACGACTTGCAAAATTCTTACGTCTTAACCATTACTTACGTTAGCTTCTATAGGATTGTTCCAAACGTTTTCGCTCATATAACTTTGGTAATATTTAAATATTTGTGAATTGCTTAATTTGACGTGACATTTGTTTGTACACGTCTATCTCTAACTATTGGCTTATGATAGAGTTTACAAACGTATTTTACCAGATAGTGACCACTCAAATATTATTGGGCCCCCACTTCTTGAGAGCAACTTCTTGATACCCACTTATTGTGAATACAATTTTCGCAAAATATTGTTGCACATATTCTTCCACCAATATAGAACTACGAATATATAGATTCGTATTAATATGTCTTTTGCCCAGATTCAAAACAGAATAACGTCATTTTTCAGTAAACTATATAGAACCAGGTGACCAACAATCAGCTGCATTTGAGTCCAACTAATTTGCAGGCCATTCTACTGAATTAACCACTACTGATTTACCAATTCATTTACTGACCGAAATCATGTCTATCTCTATTATGTTCATTCGCGATTGCCTATAAGATTAAATATGATAATTTTGGCTACGTAAAAAACGAAAATAAAATATAAATTCAGTTCTACGCACATTAATAGAGTTGAATGCAAATACTGATGACGCATTAAATAGTATTTACTTGATAAATTTTCTATATAATGTTGTCTTCCATATGTTCCTCCTATTGTTTTCCAAGAATTTGTTTTCGCATTCTAGCGAGAAACTCAATATTAGATAAGCTAATAACTAAAAGTAAACTAGGTCGTAATTTGTTTACATAAGATTGTGGGTGAACTAGAATTTTTGCCGGTCGAACTAAAATTATTTATGACTCCGGCCATCCACTTTTATAAGCGAATGGTTCAATTGTGTGTAAGATATACGGCCAAAAAACATATTTTTTAAACTGGAAATATCAAGAACATTTTTATAAATTGTAGGTTTCACCAACCTGTGATATATGTGAGGGCAAGAAAGACATTTGTTGACGACTAGAAGTGTCAATGACATTTTTATAAACTCAACGATATACAGATGTGCAAAATAAAAACATATTTTTTCACTGGAAGTATCAACGAATTTTTTATAAACTGGATGTTACAAAACGTGTAAGATATACAGCTGTGCAAATTTTGGTAAACTGGAATATATACGAGGTTCAAAACAAAACAAATTGTTAAATTTAAGTAACAAGGAAATTTATATAATTCATTTCATTTCCTCAAAATCTAAATTTTGCCAGAACTTTTCCCAGCCTTGGCGTGCTTCTAGATTTAAACTTCTTGACTTCAGTCACATCATGACTTAATATTAAATTAATTTTAAGTCAATTTCAGTTGGGGAAATAATGCTGCACCGTAACGCAAATGGTTTAGCGTGTAAACATTTGATTTATTTAAACACAGGATTAGGGTATGGTAGTTACTATACTTTATTATAAAATGTCATGTCAATTAACCACAACTTTCTGATTATTGTATGTTAACTATCAAATGGTTATACACTAATCAAATGGTAATATTTTGATTGTCTCTCGAACAGGCGTTTTTAACCAATATATAGCACTATTTAAAAAAACGAACCACTCGCATTTATTGTTTAAGCCATTTGCATTAGGATATTTAAACACATTCTCCTAAAGTGGCAGGTTCTGCTCTAGACATTCATATTTCTTATTTATTATGGGTATGAGGACTAGTTGTAATATATCGTACCCTTGGATGCCAAAATAAGATACACTGAAATAAGAGAGTTTTGCGAAATTTTTGAACGAACATAAATGAAAGCATATTTTTTTTAATTTTCTTCGTCTTCAATCAAATTCATTTCCACCAATTGTTCGGCCTCCAGCAATTGGGGAAAATGACCCTCCCCCGCCCTATTTTGCCTGCCGTGCAACAGTTTGTCCCCTATGATGATTATAATTGATTCCACTTTCGCCCATGTTTATAATGTGTGTTGATGTTAGATGGCTTATTTGTAGATTCCTGCCTTTTCTCATAATTGTCAGCTCGTGATCATCAATAACCCGCTCATCACTTTTTCTAGTGCTAAAATCGAGCTTTGAAAATTGGTATTCCTTCAATAACGCTTCGCCTGAAAACTTTTCATTTCTTAGATTTTTTGCAATTAGTTCCAGCATCAAACAAAGTCAATTTTGTTGGGTCTTCAGTTTGTGTATATTCTGCTATTTTGATGACTAATTGTTCTTCAAATAAGTCGACAGATTCCCGATTCTTGCGTTTATATCCGAGATTTGACTTCGTTTGACCTTCACAATTCAATATATCACTAGCATCCGTTTTTTATTATTTGATTATGATTTACAGCTAGAAAAAATAGGCCAAAATCCTAATAAAAGTAAATTAAAATATTGGTTGAAAATCTAGTCCTTAAAAAGATTGTACTTGACATTGGCTTACCGAAACTGTCTCGGTTTAATTTTGCATCTCTTCTCTATTTTTCCAGACATTTTTATGGATTTAGAAGAGCAGAAACAAAAATAAGAAAAGAGAACTCTAGAATATTCAAAATGTGATTTTTTTTTCAATTCGCTTAAATAGAGAGAAAAGAGACTTTTTCAAAAAGCTGAGTCTCTTATTTTGGCATGCACGGATAAGTGTTTTTCAGCAGGTCAAAATTATTTAGCCAGAATTTTTCCGATTTTTCGTTGTTTGGTTGCACTTCGTGTCCAAATTCCTGGTCTAAAGTTATTGTAAAATTCTATCGGAATTGCGGCTGGATGATTTATTCAGTCGTAGACAGACAAATTTCTTAATAATTAGTTTCTGCTAACGTTCTGATATGATTCACAATTAGGTGTGGTTACCGATTGCAAAATATCAATTTCCAGTTTTTAGGTTCCACTTCCGGTAATACTTCCGGACCTAAACAACGCTAAGAAGCGGACACGTTTCTCAGTGGGGGCAAATTCAATGTACCTACACCCTAACAGAAGTTACGCCCGATTAATATAGCGTACGGTTAGCGTGACTTCGATATCGGAAATTACACCTCACGCTGAACCATCTTGGTCTAGCGATTTTAGAGCTGAAAAACTACCATACAATGTAAATTTTTGCTCGAGTCAGTATGAGAGTTAAAAAAAATAACGGCTCATTTATAATAAGAGTGGTAGTTAAAAGTGGCAATTAACAACTCACTAAAATAACGCTGAAAGGTCAGATTTAATCCTTATTCTTTGTTGGGTTTCAGGCCGGAAATAAAACCAGAATTTGGTCAGAAAGTACTAATAACTAGTACTTCGGCGACAATGTTTTGCCACAACATAATTTAACAGTTTTTTTTCCTGGGCGGAAAATGATTTATAACATAACTTAAAAATAAATTCCTACAGCATAGTACTAAGAAAATTAGTAAAATATTATTCAAATACAGTGGTTATGCGGAAGGTGTATGATCAGGAGAGGCCAGTTATGACCCTTTAAATTCCACGCGGGTCGATATTCGGTGTACGGAATTTAGGTCCTTACGAAATACTCTATACCCCATATTTAGAAATAATTTATTAATATTTTGTAACCAATTTTTTGATTAACTTCCATTTTTTCTACCAATATGTACCAACATATATTTACCAACAAATGTTTACTAACAATTATTTACCAACAAATATTTGCAAACAAGCCTTAATTAAGTCTCGGCTGGAAAACTGTCGTTAACATCGGAACTCATACTTTGAATCCTCATTTCTTTGGTCCTAACCCATGTGAAAAAACCCAGTTATGTGATCAGATATATGAATCAATTCCTATTCATAATTAGATAGCAATCGTGTGGTACCTTCATTCAAACACTTGGGAGCCCACTAACGAATTAGACTGACGGAAATTCCACCTACGATCAGACACTTTTCGCATTACCACTGTATATCTAGAAAATGTCGGGACCCCAGCCGTTATTCAAGTAAGTCGGGAGCTGAACGTCTGGAGGGATAAAATTCGGCGAACTAGGAGGGAGTCAATGCTATATTTGCTTCCAGACGCGTCAGTATTTCTGTTATCAAGTATAGTAAAGAATGGAATTAAGACTTGTCCCTGCTGAAAATTGAATCTTTGGAACTTGTAATCATTATCGATAGTGACAAAGATCAGGCTCGTAAATGTCAAGCAACTGTCGATAAGGACGCAGGAGAGGCCCTATTTAATCAATCTGATAAGATGCCACACGCTTGGCTGGAGATGCGTTTGAATTCTAGATATCTGTTTATCGTTCCAGTTTTGGCGTTATCAGTGATTTAGTAAATCGATAAAATAGTGGTTGTACACGTATCCCTCCAAGCAAGAATCAAAAATCAAATTACTTCCCCTTCACCTGCTAAGATTATCTCAACACTGAAATGTTATCTTTCCTAATCAAACCGAGATAAACAATGCAAACCTGGAATACACTAATTAGCCACATTAACAGTCAAGCGGCAAGCCAGCCACAAATGTGGCTTTTTGTTTCTAGACGCCAAAATTCAATTTGTTTGCGTTGTACAAGGTGACTTTAGGGGTCGATAGCCCTAAGTTTTTAAAGCTGGACTAATTAGGACACTGGGAATCCAATAAAAGTATCGAGAACACACTGAGATTATTTGTTCCTAAGTTATGGACCCGTAAAGTCACCCTGTCCAAAGGAAACAAATTTAATTTGCTTGCCGCGTGACTGTTAACCGTCATACGGTTACAAAATACCCGTCCCAAAATCTAATGGGATACACCGTCCAACGTTCGGTAGTCTGAATTTTTGGTTTTTTCAGAAAATTTGCATATTTCGACTTATTTATTCACGGTGTCATTTGTATTTACAGGTTAAAGTCGACCCCCCACTCACTAAGTCTGATAGAGTTTTTTCTGTCGGTTCCGAATCTGTTATCAGAATGCCCAAAATTATACGACGTATTATAGTTAACCCCCCTAAAGAGGGAACGTGCTAGGCGCTGTACATCCAAAACCGTCCAGTTCTCAGAGCAAAGCACAGTTTTTCGTTAATCGGACCATAACTTCCGTTAGAGTGGTGCTACGCCGAATTTGCTATCCAGGATCCCCATAAACGCCCATCCCGTTTTTTTACATAATTTCATACCGGAAGTCGAGGCAAAAACCGGAAAAAATTCGAATCGGGAATCACACCAAAATTTTGCCCGAGACGACCTCTAGTGGAAAAGTATCTGGCACTTTAAAAAAATTTGTTATTTACAATTTAAGACAGCTGTGTCTTAGTTAGGAAAACATTGAGGGGTACTTCTAAACCGAATTTTCTTGCGCATACTTTCGGATAACTTTCGATCACGAATTTTGACCGCAAGTGAACGAAAAAACGAACAATCCGAAAATGGCGAAAAAAGGGACAAATACTTCCCCCGTCGATATTTATCTGAACCTAAAAATGTAAGCGTATATAATGGTACGTAACTCTCAATATTCATACGTACACTTCGGGAATTAGTATTTTTTTTAGATTGATGAGTGTCGGACCTTATCCATCTTGCTATATATAATATTAACAAAATGAGATAAACGAATTATGATAATGGGATCGATAGTTATAGGGAAACTCGCACCAAATCAATCCCAAATGTATATGGGCGGAACACGCCCACGATTGGTACAGGGGTAGAGGGAGATGAGCGGAAGAATATGAGATATAAAAGTACAAACGCTGATAAAGGAGTCGATAGTTCGGAGTAATAGTAAATTGCGTAGGCGGGTATTGGAAATAAGC
>SCLF01172766.1:0-10138 GCA_004367975.1 Mesochordaeus erythrocephalus
TTTTCTATTTTTTCAATTTTTTTCTTCGTTCGTGGTGTCTCTGGCCGTAGTGTACAGCTCCCATTCTTCCGTGGTGTCAAGGGAAGCATTGCCCGGAGAACTTCCGATGATTATGCACGCCACTTTTTTTATCTTGCGGTTATCCGGTTGCTGTGTCTCATTCCCAGCAGTTGTATGTCTTTTCCTTTTTTGTAGGTTTACCGATTTTTTGCCTAATGGCCCCCCTATCCTTGCTTCCCCGTTTTTTTGTATTTCCGGTTTATCCATACTTTGGGAAGTTATTTTTTTCAAGGATAGATGGGCCGTTGGGCATGCATCCGCCACCACCGCCTTAGGATCCGTACTAACTACCTCCCCTAGCGGTGCTGGTTTATGTCTACCCTTACTATCAGATTTCAACGACTTTTTTTCTTCTTTTGCCAATCTTTTTTCCGCCATGCTGTCTCTCGCTTTCTGCCTCTCTTGCGCCTTTTTGAACACTTTTTCAGCTGAGGTGTGCCTCTCCCTCATGTGGTAACGCATTCCTTGTTTCGGTGCCGCCATTTTTTCGTCGTGTACTTTATGGCCTGTACTTTTCAAGTTTGCCAATTCTTTTTGCAATGGTGTTTTCTTTGCGTTGGTTGCTCTACCTTCATCTATCTGATCTTGTTCTTCATCTTTTTCTTCTCTGTGTGTGGAGGCCAGGATGATTTCAATTGATTTTTCGCCATCTTGTTGATTTTTTACTTCGACTGGTTCTATGTCCTCCGGTGGCTCCCCACCGAAATGTTCCAATAGGTCTTGCTCCATTTGTTTTCTTTCCTTGGAGTTCATTTCTTCTTCATCTGTATTTATTGGTTGTTTTTCAGGTGTTTGTTCCGGGTTAGTCACTTCAAACCATTCCGTCGGCTCCTGATCGATTTCTTTTCGGTTTGTTGTATAGCTTATCCTTTCTCCTTCCGGCACTCCAAATTTCGTGGCCTCGCTTTGTGTCGTTATTCCGGAAATTGCAATTGAAATTGGCCTTGTCTCATCTATCCATTCGTTATTTCTCTCTCTCTCTTTTCTGATTGGTCCATTTCTTCCTTCACTCTCTCTCTCTCTCTCTTCTATAATTAAATGCTTGCTCGTGATTGGTCCAATTTCATCCACGGAGGCGCAAATCCATTCTGAAATTGGCCTTGTCTCATCTATCCATTCGTTATTTCTCTCTCTCTCTTTTCTGATTGGTCCGTTTCTTCCTTCACTCTCTCTCTCTCTCTCTTCTATCATTAAATGCTTGCGTGTGATTGGTCTAATTTCGTCCACTGAGGCGCAAATCCATTCGCCTTGTACACATTCATCCTCTTTTCTCATTGGTCCACCAATGTCCGAGCTCTCGATTTCCACTTGGCGTAATTTGGTTGACGTCTCCTCTGTTTCCGCTTTTTCTCCATCTTCATCGTCTCGTTTTTGAGATTTTTTCTTTTCATTCTGTAGCTCAGACTTTTCTGCATCTTTTGGCGTTTTCGTTTTTTCGTTTTGCATAGGGGTATGACCCTCAATTTCATTTTCGTGACTCAGGTTTTTTTGGTCGCTAATTTTTCCAATGCTTCTTTTTTCGTATCTCCTTTGCCGTGCTAGCTTTTCGTCCTCCTTCCATGCTTGCCATCCCCAAGAGTCTTCGTCCATGTCTTCGTCAATCCTCGCCTTTTTTTGTCGCCATTTATTTTGTGTTTTTTCAATTTCTTTTCCGACCACTGCATTTTCACGGGCCACATATAATTTCAGTTCTTCGGCGCGTCTCGTGAGCTGCTTCTTTTCTTCATCCACATTTTGCAACCTGTATGACGCACCGTCACCATATATTTCCTGTACTACGTATGGACCTTTAAAACGTAGCGGTCCAATTCTGTCCTTTATCAGGACTTTTTCTCCTTTTTCAAAGGGTCGGAAATTTGGCCTTGTGTGTCGTAGTCTTCTCTCTTCCTTTTCTTGTTTCATCTTTCGAAATGCTACTTTTCTTTTTTCTTCCACATCTTCTTGCCTGTTTCCGTTGAACACTAGGGGGTTATGCATGTTCTGCCCCCTGTGTCCCGTCTCTAGCTCAAATGGGGTGAAACCAGTTACCTCATTCGGCATCTGGTTCATCCCATGAGCCACTTCCGATATTATATCATCCCAATTGTGATATAATTTCGGAAGTAGCTTATTTTTAAGCGTTTGATTTATCCGTTCTACTAAACCATTGGCCTGTGGATTATACGGGCTCGAGTGTTTGTGCTTAATTCCCATCCTCCTCAGGTACTCTGAAAACTCTCCTGCAAACTCTGTTCCATTGTCGGACAGGAGGGCCTCAGGATACCTGGGGAAGTTGGAAAGCATTCTCTTGAGCTCGTATAAAACCTCTTTTGCGCATTTGTTTTTTAGAGGCGCCACCTGCACTTTTTTAGTGAAGTGATCCACTCCTACTAGTGCATAATGGTGCCCCCTGTCTGTCAGAGGAAGTGGGCCAATTAAATCGACCGCAAAAAGTTGCCACGGCTCGGTGGGCGTGTCTGATCTCCCTAATGGTGGTTTTCTCGGCCGTAGGTTCGGTTTTAATTTTTGACATAATGCACAACTTCTTACGTAATTACCCACTTCCTCCTCCATTCCTACCCAGAAAAAATTATCCCCAATCACTTGCTTAGTGTTATGCGCCCCCGGGTGGTTCAACTTATCGTGGTAAGCTTCTATTATTTCCCGTATGTACTTTTTTGGGATTACCAATTTTTCTTTCCCGTTCATTTTTACCACTAGTTGGCCTTTTTCATTCATTTGCAACTTGTTTCTTAACAAAAAGTATTTATTCATTTTTTTTGAACAGAAATATTTGGGCCAAGCCGCATTCTTCACGAAGTTTATTATTTGGCCCAATTCTTCATCCTTTTCTTGTTCTTCTTCTATTTCAGCCTCATCTATTCGTATTTGGCATATCTTCATCGTTTCGTCGTCTTCCACACTTTTTCGGCTCAAAAAGTCGGAAACCGCCATTTCCTTAGACTTTTTTATTTGTATCTCATATGTGAACTCCCCTAATTCGGCCAAATGTTTCGCGATTTTTTCTTTTTGCGCTGAAAGTTTTTTCGCGTAATTTAGCCCTTTGGAGTCAGTCCACCATATGAACTTTTTTCCGAGCAAATACATCCTCCATTTTATTAGTGAATTCTTAAAGGCCAGCAACTCCTTTTCACGTATGTGTAGGCGTTCCTGTCCTTCCGTAAACATTTTAGAATAGAATTCAACCGCCCTTAGGCAGGTGGGGGTATGTATGTGTTTTTCGGGTGTCCATTTTGGACACTCTTCATTTTCTTCATTTTTCTCGGTTTTTTTATTGCAGACATATAGTACTGCTCCCATCGCCTTCTCGGAGGCGTCGCTTTCCACCACGAACATATCCTCCATGGTGTCAGGAATTTTTAATTTCAGGGTTGATGATATGATTATCTTCTTCAATTTCTCCAAGGCTTCTTCCGCTTCTATCGTCCACGCCCACTTGTTTCCACGATACGTGGCGGGAATCGGGGCCGCAATCTGCGCGAAATTCTGTATTGCCCCCCTCAGAAAATTGAATTTTCCAAATACTCCCTGGGCTTCTTTTTTGTTTTTTGGAGTTTTTATGCTTTTGACGGCTTCAATTCTTTCTTCTGTCACTTTGATTTCACCGTCTTCTATAAGGTGGCCACAAAATTTCGCCCGCCTTGTCAGAAACATGGATTTCTTCGCTTTGATTTGCAGTCCAAATCTCTTCATGATCTTCATTGTTTCTTCGATTTGTTTTACATTCTCTGTTTCGTTCTTTGCATGGATAAAGCAGTCGTCCATATAGACAACCTGGGTCTCTAATGGCACCCCCTCGAATGCTAGATCCATGCACCTTTGAAAATGCCCCGGTGCATTTTTTGTGCCCATAGGCATCCGTGTGAACTTGAACTGTCCCAATTCGTTCCCGCACGTCAATACCTCCGCTGCGCCCTCATCAATGGGAATTTGGTGAAAACCCGCAGCCAGGTCGACGCAACTGAACACCTTGGAACTTTTCAAGTTCACCATTAGGTCACCGATTCTAGGGAGCGGATAATGATCCGTTTGTATAACTTCATTAACCCCTCTGTAATCGATGACCAACCGGTGCTCTCCGTTTGCCTTTTTAACCAGTAGTGTAGGGCTATTCCATGCACTACTGGTTCTTTCCATCAATCCTTTATCAATATTTTTCCGTATTATTTCCCTCATTTGAGGTCGTAATGGGTACGGGGTTCGGTACATTTGTGATGCGATGGGTCCCGAATTCTCAATATGTACTTCAAATTTAGGCAATTTCGCCATTTTTGGCAATTCTTCTTCCAACAAGAAGTTTTCTTCATACTCTTCGATGATTTCTCTTATTCTTTTTCTTCCGTCTTCCGTCGCTTCCTCGCCTATTTGAATCTCCTTCCATATTCTATCCTTTCTTGACTCTTCCTCGTCGAATCTTCCTATGTTTCTTATGTTTTTTTCGACAATATTTGTTATCTCGCCATTTTTTGTGTCCGTTCCTTCTTTTTTTCGTGTCCCATTCATCTCTATATTCTCTTTTTCTCTCAGATTTGTTTGTTCAATCTGGGGTTCACATGGAGCGGAAGTTGCTCGAAAAAATTCACCCGAAAACATATTTTTTACAGTGTTAGAAAACATTTTCAGTTCGTTTTTATGGTATCTTCCCATATTTTTATACGGTTTTCCCGTAATCCGGTATTTTCCCATTTTAAAGCTCATATTCCTGTTTTCGTCGTCTTCATTTTCCTCTTTTTTTCGATCCGGTTTTTTCACAATTTCTTCCTCTGCAATTTTCACTATTTTCTCCTCCCCGCCCCCGCTTACTGCGTGGGCGTACGACTTTTTTGAGGTGATTTTCGTGTTCTCCATCCTTGTTTTCATCTTTCCACAATTTTTCGGTTCTTCATTCCATGTTGTTCCATACTTACCGATTTTTCGGTCTAACCTCGAAAACTCATTCATCCTTTCATTTTTTCGAGTTGGTATTACTTTTTTCGGACTCAGCGTGATTCGCTCTACACCTCCACCGAATTTCACTCGAATCGGAAGACTTTTGAAATCCGTCCAAATGCGGGATTTTCCAAATGCGGGACTTTTCTCCACTTGCTCCGTTGGCGTCGTGGTTAGGGTCAGTAAACTCGAATTCGCCCGCTGAGTTCGAAAATCACCATTTTGAACCGCCTCCGTCTCCATGACGTCATCTGGTTTCGCTTCGGTATTCAATTTTCGCAATGCCGGAAATTCCTTCAATCTCGTCGAGTTTGGGCTTGTTCGATGTGAAATTTTCTCCTGATTCCGAATATACCCCTCAATTCCGATGACGTCGCCTCCAACGTCATGTACCACCATCTGTTCACTGTGGATTTTCCCGAAATTTACTTTTTTGTTTTCGCTTATTGCGTGGGCGTACGGCTTTTTTGAGGTGATTTTCGTGTTCTCCATGCCTGCTTCCATCTTTCCACAATTTTTCGCTTCTTCATTCGACCTATTTCCATTCTCTCCGATTTTTCGGTCTAACCTCGAAAACTCCCCCATCCCTTCATTTTTTCGAGCTGATATTATTGTTTTCGGACTCAGCGTGATTCGTTCTACAGCTCCACCGAATTTCACTCGAATCGGAAGACTTTTGAAATCCGTCCAAATGCGGGATTTTTCGAATGCGGGACTTTTCGCCACTTGCTCGGTTGGCGTCGTGATTAGGGTCAATGAACTCGAATTCTCCCGCTGAGTTCGAAAATCGCCATTTCGAACCGCCTCCGCCTCCATGACGTCATCTAGTTTCGCATCGGAATTCAATTTTTTCAACGCCGGAAATTCCTCTAATGTCATCGAGTTTGGGCTTATTTGATGTGAAATTTCGTCCCGATTCCGAATATACTCCTCGATTCCGATGACGTCACCTTTAACGTCCTGTACCACCATCTGTTCACTGTGAATTTTCCCGAAATTTCCTTCTTTGTTTTCGCTTATTGCGTGGGTGTAAGACTTTTTTGAGGCGATTTTCATGTTCTCCATCCTTGTTTCCCCCTTTTCGTAATTTTTCGCTTCTTCATTCCATCTTCTTCCATTTGTTCCGATTTTTCGGTCTATGCTCGAAAACTCATCCATCCCTTCATTTTTTCGAGTTGATATTACTGTTTTTGGACTCAGCGGTATTTCTTCTATCCCTCCACGGAATTTCACCCGAATCGGGAGATTTTTGAAATCCGTCCAAATGCGGGATTTTTCGAATGCGGGACTTTTCTCCACTTGCTCCGTTGGCGTCGTGTTTAGGGTCAATGAATTCGAATTTTCACGCTGAGTTCGAAAATCACCCTTTCGAACCGCCTCCGCCTCCATGACGTCATCTGGTTTCGCCCCGAAATCAATTTCTGGAGTTTCTCGAAATTCCGGAAATTCCACCAATCTTATCGAGTTTAGGCTCATTCGATGGGAAATTTCCTTCCGATTCCGAATATTCTCCTCGATTTCGATGACGTCACCGGTGACGTCATGTGGCACAATCTGCCCATTGTGGATTTTCTCAAAAAAACGTTCTTCCGTCTCTTTCTCTCTGTATTCTCTCTCTCTCTCAGTTTCCGCCCCCAAGTGGCACTTTATTAGGGCCTCCGGTACGCCCCTTGCGGCACTTTTCCCGTCTTCTGACGAGCCCTCCGACGTATTCGAAGATTTTTCGAATTTTTCGGTTAATTCGTTTTTTACCCATCCTATATCGCCCTCCCCTCCTTCCTGTACTATAAATGGTTTAATAGAGTTAATTGAAAGACGACTTCCCGTTTCGACTTCTTCTGTCCCATTTTCAACTTCTTCGTTTGTCTTCAGTTGTCTTCTGGGGGTCTTTTCCTCGTCCGTTGGCCTTCTTTTTTCTTCCTTTCTGATCGGTTTTTGCTCCTCTCCATCCTGCCGGTCGTCTTTTCCTTGGATTGCCGTTATCTTGCCCAATGGGCGCAGTTTCCCGATCAGAATTTCGTTATATGTTACGTTACATATTCTGACAGGAAACTGCTCCCATTGTGATTGGTGGTAGAGAGCCTTTGCTAGGCTAAGGTTATCAACCCTGCATACACCCTCCACCAGAAACCACTCCGTCACAGGAGGTTTGTTTATTCTACATTTAATAATTATTTCCGATCTCGAAGGAATTCTAACTTCTTCCTCGCTCCATATTACCTGTCTAAACCTACTTTTCTGTATTTTTAAACTATATACAATTTTCGCCGTGCTATCACATGATGCGTAAAGTGGCGTACGTAAATCGCCTATCTGACACCAACCTTCTGGGTGATTCAAAATTAGTTGTCCTTTTTTGAAAAGAATATCGGTGCCTAAAATTGGCACGCAATTTAGGTTCGTGATAAATATTTTCTGGTTTTTAAGTACACCACCCTCCAACGTCAAGTCTTCACAATTTGTACCTAACACTCCGACTACGTCGTTAGTGTAGGTACATATTTTTACCTTACTACTGCTTAAATTTTTTAAAATTTCTTCACTTACGAGTTTCCGTGGAAGCATGGTCACTTCGCTCCCGCTATCCACTAACATGGAATAGCGTTCGCCTCGCAACCATACCTTTACGTAAACTTTGCCGACTTCATGCTTTTCACTTATTTTACGCGATTTTTTTCCAATTTTTTTATTATTTTCAAAATTCATTGTTACAGCTGTGACGGCAAGCATGTGTTTTAAAGGGTTACCTCGGACTTCTGGCAATCCTTCGTCTAGTTTTTTGCCGGGTGGAAATCCCGTGCATCGGCTGTGTGCCCTTCTTCTTGACAGATGAAGCATGATCGACCAGTTCCATGGCAGTTTGGTTTCTTATGCCCCTTTATTCCGCATTTTCTGCATGGGCTCGCATCTCCTCCATATGGTCTTTGTTGAATTTGGTATGGACTTCTCGACCTCCATTCCAGTGGCCACGAAGCTTTTTGTCTTCTTTCTTCACCCCTGCTTTCATTAAATGACTTTTTTGCAGCAGTGCAATTTTTCAATTGTCCTGCTACGTCCTTAATATCCTCCTGCATCTTCCTCATCTGTTCTTCAGTCTTCCTGTTGATACCTTCCTGCTTCCCCCATTGGGCCGTGTTTTCCTTCCGCCAGTCTTTTATTGACTCAGTGAAACTCGTCTGGTTTTCCAGCATCTTTTCCTGTGCATCCACCAATTTTTGCAAGATGTCTTTATGGCCTTCTTCCTGCATCTTCTCTCTCGGCTGCGTTCGCTTTATCAACATGATTCTTTTATCGTCGAAACGTATCATTTTTTGTTTCCCGAAGACGTCTTCTTCATCTAAATAAGCAGCCACCGCGTCTAATTTTTTCTCCAACGTGTCCATTGTTGTTGATGGCTGCCAGTTTTTGACGGCGTGGTATTCCTCGGGAGTTAAACTGTTCCGAAATTTGTCCCTTATTTTCCGGCTGATGTCATCTTGGTCCGTTGATACTTTCGCCGCCATCTTCTTCAGTCTTTTTAAGTACGCCACGTACTTTTCATTTATTTGGTCATTTCTGACTGCATCATCGAATTCTTTTTGGCTGCTGTTTCGTTCTCCATCCGGCCCATCTATTTCATAAATTATTTTCAACGAGCTTTCCATTTCGTCAATTGACAGTTTTCTGGAAAAGTATTCTATTCCCGCCGTTTCAATTAATTCTTCACTCAAGAAGGAAAGCCATATGGTGGCCTTGGCTTCATTTGCTCTGTTCTTCACCAGTGTAGTTGCTCCGGCAAGACTTTCTTGTATATTTTCGGTGAAGTTTTTGACTTCTACTCGAGCCCTCTTCAACGCCTTTTGCATGACTTCTAGGCTGGTTTCGGCCGGAAGTCCAATCTGATTTCGGCCCTTATAACGAGCTATATCTTTTATCTCCTGATAAAAGGAATAGCTCGCTCCTGCGGTATTCTGCGTCATTAATATTCTTTATTGACCTTGTTGTTTTGTAACGTCTTCGTTGCTAATTACCCCCACCACTTTAGTGCGTCACTTTTCTCGTTTTTTGATTGTTTTAGCAGTTGATTGATCACCGTGCGCGTCCCGTCTGTTACTTTCTTCTAACGCCAATCTAACCTGTTATCGACTGAGGTTGCCGATTTTTCCTCGAGGAGTCCAGTTGATACCGATGTTGTTACCGCTTTACCAATTACACTTTTCTCGATTTTTTGCGCTTCTTCCTGTACTACTTCCGGTTCGGTGCTACTACAGCTTACTCTCTCAGCTTACTTTCTGTACCTGTGAGTTTTCTGCTGCAAATTAGCGATAGTTTTTAATTTGCAAATATTGTTTATTTCATAATTTAATTTGCGAAAAGTTCCACGAACTTTTTAATTTTTTGAAAAGTTATTCAATTTTTCCATTTGCTGGAATTTTTGTAAATATTGAATAATTTTTCATGCCCAAAAATTGATTATAAATGGTCCGGGAAGTAGCCTCAGGCGCCTGTAATTTCGTCTTTCCGCCCCCCATTTTGAATTTCCCACGCATATAATTAACGTCGTGCGTGTAACCGACTTTCTATTTAGGGGGTCATCCATATTATAATAATTACACACCCCGAATTATCAGGCCAATTCCATCCGCTTAGTGGTGCGGTCAAATTTTCCTTTTTAACCCGCGTGCGCGCCTTTCTTCTACTCCCGTCGCATTTACTCCCAATTTTTACACATATGCGGCTCAAGTCGACTATTTGGGAAAGGTGGTCAATTGTCCGCCTACACAGTGTCCTGAATGGACACCGCCCTATTGTTGATCCCAACTTTCCAAATAATTTCATTTCCATATTTTTAATTTCCCCCAAATCGTTGCCTTGAGCCCCATTCCATCCGAGACATACTTACAGTTGCCTCAGATTTATAATTAGTAATGGAGAAGAATCCAGTTTTGTCTGCATTCTTAGAAGGTACAGTTTTTTTATTTACACAGACTTCTAAGATAAATTATCCTATATTTTCATTTTTTATGTAATTTACACGTTGGTTTACGCATAATCATATAGTAAAAATATACTTTTTTTACATCCTATCCTATATCGTTTAACAACCGTTTTTCGTAATTTACACGCTACTCTATTTATTTTTGTACATTTAGGATATAATAAAAATATA
>SCLF01172877.1:0-10135 GCA_004367975.1 Mesochordaeus erythrocephalus
CAACGGAAAATATTGCATCGTTTTGAATTGAAATGGAAAAGAGGAGCGTAGGGGCATATGTCCCTAAAGAGTATTCACATGATATTTCGCTCGGGGTTTATTAAAACAATAAATATAGATTACAAAGCTTACCCTCTGCCAGTGTTGTCCGGTCGTCCACCATCGGCCAATGCGATCGTAAGTGTACGGGCGTGGTCAGCTAACACCCTATAAGCCATATCAATTCCATCAATGTCCTCAGCACCTACTTTACCAGTGTATTTGCGTGTACCAGTGAGTTCATGCATTTTTGCAAAATATGGTAAGAACATATCAGTGTCATAGTTCGATCGTTTATCTGTTTTAAGAGCTATATCAACTGGAGTTAATTATCTAGTGACGTGCCTAGATAATCCAGAATGCTTACCAGGATTGATATAACATTGCGTTCATTGTAATTATTGATAAACCATAAGTTATGGATTTACAGTAAATATTACATTGATAACTATTAATACATATATATATATACAAGGGCGTGGGAAATTAAAAGTCTATTAATCGACGAGTCTTGGGTCTACTTAATATAGTTCAATTTAGTTCGGTGAGCTGTTATGCCCCATAAATTAAAAATAACATTAAAAAAAGGTCTTTTTGGGCTTTTAACGTTTTGGGGGCTAACATTATGAAGGATTATAATTTTGGACATTCTGAAAACATATTCGGAACCGCAAGCCAAAGCTCTATCAGACTAGCTAAGTCTGGTTAACCTCGGGTTGCATCTTTTAGGGGGAGTGGGTTGGCTCTGGAGACATGTGTTCTAGTGGCTATAACTACATAACGGGTTAGGAATTCGGGGTCGACCATATGAGAATAAATGTAGCGGACATCCGTGCACGTTGAATGAAAGCAATCTTGGGGGAAATCAGTCACTCTAAAAATGTGAAATTTATTAATCTGCATACCCAGATATGCTACTGTGGAAAGAGTGACCCCAAACTGCAGGAGATGTTCAGCTTGCAATAATCTTGATTGAAAATCAGTATTTCAAACAATTTTCTTTTTTCCTTTGTTTCCCGTTGATTTTAGAGCCAAGCGTGATCAAAAATACACCGACAAATTATGTTTTAATTAAAAAAATCAGCTTCGCAGTTGATCAGCTGTGAGCTGGGGTATTGATAAAAATGTGTGCGGTGTAGGGTTAACCATCCAAGCTGTCGGATTTGATTATAATACGTAATCTGAAAATTACCCTCGTTTAATTATAGCCCTGATAAATAATCTATTTCCAGAGATATTTCAGATTTGTATTAAACAGTTAAGTTATTCAGCGCTTAGAATTTGCGCCAAATTTAAATTCTAATTCATCCGCCACTATGGTCGTTTAGATTAATATTATTTAAGAGACGATTGAGCATTACATAATGATGAAGGACATTGTTAACATTCTCAACCCCAGGGTTTCAAATTGCGTTACAAATCAGAGTGTAAGAAATAAACCTACGTGTGTAATATTTCCCACACCATTGTAACGAATAGGACAGCAAAAATATAGCTTATAGCTATGCCATGATACGGCAACGCAGGGAACCGATTGACAGCTCTAATCCTTGTAAAACAGACACAATCCGTTCCAGACCCAACCCAGTATCAACTGATTGAGCTGGCAATGGTTTGAGACCGTCTGCATCCCGATTGAATTGCATAAAAACTAAGTTCCAGACTTCTAAAACATCTGGATCATCCATGTTAACTAATTGTAGGGTATAATTCCTCGTAAAATAAAACTAGACAAAAAATCTATTTTAGCCGCTCTGTGTGAAAAGCAATTTTTTAGCGATCGGAGTCACTTTGGTGTCTTTAATTCATATAATTATATATATCCGTGAGGAAAGAAATATACTGTTTATTGAGATCTCGTAAAACATGAAATTTGTTTATATTTTATACATAACAAATGCGCGTCTAGTCCAAAGCGTACACGTTACCGTTGGATCGCAAACCCACAACACAAATAACTGCTTTTGGCATATTTACGTGATGTCACACTATTAGTTCACTCGACAATACCAAATATAGACAATTAAATAGTTATATTTATTAAGTATGTTCAGTAATATTCTTTTATGTTCACTAATTCATCCCCACGCGTGATTTTTTTGTGGTCAGTAGCTTACTACGCTTTGTTTACATACCGTAATAAAAATTCCGGAGACACAAAGGATCGAACGTGAGACTCCGTACTTTAACTACTATGAACCTGTTTTCACTAATCGATCAGTTTTTCGCGCCTTACTCGAAACTGAGCAGAGCTAGGTCAGAATGCGAATTAGGACCTCCCCACAAGTTCCACGCCGCAATCACGCAGAAATTCATGAATTGTGTCCAAATAGTCCACAGTCGCAGCACTCTTCCAATATTTCTGGTTATTACGATCGTTTCCACGATAGTTCCTATTCTTATTTCTTAAATCGTGATTCTTCTTTTCGTTGCGATCGGTGTTACGATTTGTAAGCTGTATTTCCATTCTACGTATTGAATCATTCAACTTCCGATATTGCTTTTGGAAGTGTTCATTCATGGTTCCACGATTAACGGACAGCTGCGTTTGTTCCTCGCGAGTTCTAGTAAATGAATCAGATAAGCGTTGCAATTCAGAAACTACACCATCTAACATTTCTGTTCCCACAGTATTTATATTTGCGGCTACAATGTACTGTCGCTTCCTCGGAACTGTGAATAATTACACATTCCCTTCCATGCGGCGTTATAGTGTCATGAAACTGTTGAGCTATAACAAAAGTCTGCGTGTCCACTTTATCTGTCAACTTGTTGGCAACATTTCTCTGTCCTGGACATATGCCGAGAACTTTTCGGCACGCCCTTTTCGCCACGCCCTTGTAGCATAGTTGGAGGTGGTGGATATTAATCAACGCATCACAGTATGTTGACATAGCTACCGTACGTATTATTACCGCTACCACCACTACTATTATTACTACTACTCAGCAGTAGCATGTAGATACTACTACTTCAATACTACCTCAATAATGTTCAATACTATTACTACTACAATGCACACGTGATTAAAAAGCTCACCCATCTCTAAGACCTACACCATAGCTGTTGTAGATTTTTAGTTAATACACATAAATTAAAAATATGGTACAAATAGTTATTTCTCGATACATATATATATACATTGAATATGTTACCTCTCAGGCAATTGTGACATTTGGTTTCCAAATGTAAACTTGGTTACCCTGTTTGGCTCGATATATATATATCGATTGGAAACCAAATGTCACGATTTCCTGTGGATTTCAATATATCCATATGGCTGTGAACGTATTACAGTTAATAAGAGTTAGTGCTAAAGTTGCTTGAGGGGGTTAAATATATCTATATGGCTGTCATCGTATTGTTTTCGCAATTAAATATATATAAATTTACGTATCTATATGCTGCTGTATGCTGTGTGGGTATTCGGTGTAGTCTACTCCTACGTTGTTTTATATTTTACCCCTATGCGTGATAGTGCTGCTTTGTGTTTCGTTTTTCTAGACTCCACCATCATATCCTATGGAGGTAACCTTTATAGACGTAATAACAGAAAACAAAAAAATAATTCTCGAAGTGTAATATTATTACTTAAACTAGTGCACAGGGGTTGTGTTCCAAAAGGAGTTCACAGGAGTTAATGCAACTAGTATGTCGTGATTGGTTCGATTTGGAAGTATTATGAAAATTTACGCTCCTATTTTATTTCGAACTTCGCCATTCCTACCGATTTCAGATATTAACTACCTGATGTTGGTTTGTTTGTCTTTACAAATATATATTGTTCTAATGTTCGGTAGTAATGGTCAGTAATAATAATACAAGGCAAATTGTTTCCCTATATAATATATTTAAAAGCCCTTCATCGGGTTAACCCTCTTGTAAAAAACTGGAGCGTTGTGATTGTTTCAGCAGAAAAACGGTCAGTTTTTGATGCTTGTCCCCCATAAGTTAGAATTTAAAATTGGTATAGAAAATGTATTCGTATTTTTCTTGTTATTAGGATATTGCACAAGAATGATGTTTTCGGTGTTGATTATAAATTTATTTCGTGGATTTTAACGCTTCTGACGCCTTAGCCATGCGTTAACAGTCGTTAAAAATCGAAAAAGCGAAAACTAAAATGAAAACTTCGGCGAACTCATCAAAGATACGGATACCAACCTACGCATTTAGAATTTGGCCGCAGTTTAAAAAAATTAAACAACACAGTCTGGGCCAGTCCATCGAAACTTTCATCGGCGAATTGAACAGTCTCTACGCTATTCACGTCAATAATGACCTCAAAGAATATGCTGAACTCTAATTAGCTTGTTTGCAAGTGCACACCAACATACTTGGACAAGTCCAGCAACTTCAAAGTTCAACCTATAATACAGACATAATATTAAAGGATCCAAAGACTGTCTTCCAGGTTTTATCTCGCTGCTGGGATTACGACTTAAATCCAAATGAAAAGGTTAGCACTTACGCAGCCCAAATCGATAAGGCTGTTCGAGAATCTTCTACTCGAATCAAACAGAAGTACGCCAAGGACAACTCAGTTGCTGAACTGGACGCCGACAACATCCTCTCCATCATGGCTTCCATGCTTCTAAGCGAATAGCCGAAAACAAAGCAACAGAATAGCCCAGTTTTACCTGGATTGTGGTGTTCAAGGCAACAATGACGGTGTTGTTAATGCAACAAGGTGGCTAAAATAGCCGAAACTCCGATACTGTCGGTTCAGCTAATCATGATGGTCAGGTTGGCCCAGCTGGTAAAGGTGGGTCACTGGAAAGCAACGCGAACCGCACAACCACGTCACGGTCACACTAGCCAACCATGGAACGTGAAATGAAAAAACTTCGTCATGGGAATACCGTGGTCCTACAACCCTTGTCGGTTTCGCCACGATAAAAATTCCGCACAGGTAACAGATAATGTCAATATTGCTATCAATAACATTGTTGCTGATGAATCGTCATCTACTATACGTCCAACAGAGCTTCACCCCAAATAATTGTTTGTCTACAGGCAACTGATTCCGACGAACTTAGAGTCCAAGTAATGCTCGACTCCGGCGCTGAGGCGCCAAATCAAACTTCAAGTCCGACTTGCTTCGAAGCCTTCCTTCGCAACTGAAGCGACCTTTGCAGTTACCTCTTCCGGTCCCTTCTACTTGGACAGGCTTTATTAAAACAATTATACTACTGGTATGACAATAATTATGATGGAAACGTCTACTTCCAAAAAGGTAACGTCGCCTATGTGACTAAAAATACTTCATTTCATTCCGATCACCCTAACGTCGAGTCCTTTGTTTACTCCAAGGGGAGAGACTTTGGTTACGGAACCAACAGCAGCGACTTCAACTTCAAAGCCACCGCAACAATAGCGACTTAAATTCAAAGCTATCGCCAACTGCTCGAGTCGCAGATAAGGCTCAAAAATACAAAAGAAGTCAAAATTACTCCAGTTGGAAGACCTAAGGAGCTAATCAACTTGTTGAACTCCCTGGAACAATTCAGAGACGTAGTTTCAACTTCCCAATATTCTCCCCAAAGAAGAACAAATCATTAAGAATTGTGGTGAATTTCAAGAATACACTTAACAAGGTTCTGATCGAGAAGGATCCATACCCAACCGCCGACATTGATCACATATTTCGTAGTGTCGGACCAGGCCAAAAATACTGCTCCACCCTTGACTTAAAAAGAGGGTTGCCACCAGATAATAATCATTCACGTACGATGGTCGAACATATTGCTTCAAGCGTCTTCCCATGGGAATCACAACAGCCGGTAATATTTTCTGTCGCGCCGTAGGAGAAGCTTTACACTATCGAAGTCAGAACCAACCTAGCCACAGATGTAGACGACAACGTGGTTTATAGTAAAATGTTTATAAAATATTCTTAAAGCTATGAAGAAAATTGGCCTCGTATGTAACCTACAATAATGCGTTTTCGAAGAACCGAAAGTGGAATACTTAGGCCGAGTCCTTACTGGTAAGGGTTATGAAGCAAACGAAAAATTCAAGTCGAAACAACTGCGTTAAAACTATATTTCAGGACGGTCAAAGTCAACTTGTTCTCTCATATCCGCTATATTGTGGAATGGTTTTTTGTTCCTAACTTGCATATAATGTTCGGTTTTACAAAATTGATTAACTAAAGTTTACGATCCTCAAAGTCAAGTTTATCAATTTTGGATGTGACCATCGAGGGCCATAGCTTTAATAAAAATAATCGGAGTATGTTTCGATGCCTTTATTGGATGCCCAGTGTCTACTTAATCTAGTACAATTCAGTTCGGTGAGCCGCCATGCCTCCAAGAGTTAAAATTAACTTGCATATAATGTTCGGTTTTACAAATGTACATTTCTATGAAATTGTGTAAGAGGTAGAAACTGGATTTTTTTTAATTTGAAGAAGTCGGTGATTCTAGTCTGTTTGGTAGGTCTGGCTTGTTGAACTGGATCGGGGACGAGTTGCAAAATAATAAGATCGTCATCCGATTCTTGTTCTTGATTGTTTTCGCCATATTTCTTTTCTTGAAGTATACTGGTATACTATTTGCCACAAATTTTGATTGGCGCCTACGCATGAGTGGCCAGCAAATGTGGGTTTTCGACCACAAAAATAAGCTACTTGGACCGGCGGGTTTCAACAAAGCTAAACTACGAAGGTGGCAAGCCACCATAAGTTCAATAATAATAAGACAATAGAGCAGCTGGGCTGTTTTTCGCCTTGAATTACCAGAGTAATATTTATGTACAAAGTTGGTGTATTCTCAAAGAACCCGTATTATTGAAACAAATTCCCCCGCCAAGTTCAACTGAAAACCTAGCTCAAGCATTCTTCACCTCCATAGATCAGATATTATCGTCGGCAATTGTCGAACATTCACATCTATCGGACTATCAACAACAAGACGTTTAACCGAAGCAGATTATGGACTCACTCATAAAGCACAATGATGGTCACTCAGTCAACATTGACGAAATTATCGATAATGCCGACCGGTCGGATTTTAGTCTTGAAGGCGGTACTGGCGACTTGCTTCTAGAAAAAAAAAATGAAACGCCCAGTCATACGGTATAATTTAAGACCGAAACTTTTGTTGCAAGCTCACAACAACATGAACCATTCTGGCCGAGAGCCTGTCATAGACCAACTTAACTACGTGACGTGGGAAAACAAGGCCGAAGACTCCAACGACTACGTTAAATCGTGGGGGGAATGCGGTCAACGAAAAGGAAGATACGAGCTTACCCCAGAATGGAATATGACATTTGAATCATATACATCGATTATCTTAACGCCAAAAAAAGGAAAACGGTTCATCTTATCAATTGTATCATGCATATTCAACAAGACCTGCATTGTCCTTGGCGTCCACACAGCTGCAGCAACATCGAGCACTGAAGAATTAACTTTATATCCTTCAAAATGAACGGAACAGATTTATTGACATGAGTAACATCCAATATGAACTGATGTACAAATAAGTCAACGGGCTTATCTTCACATTTCCTCGTAACCGGGCGGGAGACGTCATTAGCTTTACCAATGATGACAACTCCACATATGAAAACCACAACAAACCCGGCTTCACCATCATCATATGGTTCCCGAGTAGAGTGGTTACTAGAACAAGCCACGAAAATCGTCGAATTCGCAAACAAGGAAGCTCAGGCATACATTGAAAGAACGCTTGGACTCCAGACGGTTTATTGACAACCTTGAAGAAGGTGACCAAGCCTTGGTCCATCGCTCACAACCAGTCCTAGGCCAAAGAAACGGATTACATTGGATCGGGCATTATACGTTTGTTATTACACCATATATAGTGCTCAAGGTCAGGTTCACCGAGTCTAAATTTAAAAAATGTCACAACGATATAATAATTTGGATTTCATGGTCCCACCGCTGCCAAAACTTCCATCATTAACAACAGTTACACTTCCGCCCAATGCATAACAATATCCAATACCATGTCCGTCATCAGAGCCTCGGGGACAGTCCATCAAAGAGAACGGCTTATTGAAAACATGGATCGAACGAAAAAATCCTATTTAACCCAAAATTCGAACGATATCAAGGATGAAGACCACATCTTAATGCGACCCCCGCCACCGTCATACATTAATGCGACCCCCGCCACCGTCATACATTAATCACATTCCGGCAAGCTATTAAATGGAAACCAAGCCTAAAACTGAACAGGTCAAGACCGAAGTTGAAACACAAGCTTCACCATAAAAAATCTTTAAATATATCCTCTAAAACCGGCCGCAACATAATATTTGTTTTATTTTAGACGCCATAAGTTATAATTGGGAAAACAGTGAATGAGGAAGTTCTTCGGTTTACAAACTGAAGTTGAGGATTACAAATTGAGTTCCTACCGTTAAATTCTTGGTTGTGTTTGCGAAAAAACCCGACACTGCTTTAGTGTATATTCTATAACAAATGTTCTGTGGATGGTAAGACCGCAAAATACTCGACAATTTTGGATGGAAAAAGAGGTATGACCGCTGCTATAATTGCAGTTAAATTTTGCAAATCGCTTGGATTTTCGCCAAAACCGAGAAAAAGCTTTTGAATGTTTTTCGTCGCGACTAATTTTATTTTAAAAGTATTTAGAAACCCTGTAAAAAGTTAGATCCGTCCATTCATTCTCGAGATATCTGCGAAATAAGAGTGTTTTGTCCGTTTTGTACCTTCAAAGTGTCCACTGGTTAATAAACTGTAATAAATAGTATATTTCATTCTATCGATACAGTACAGTCATGCAATTCTAACAGTGTCCACGGGACAAGGATACATATTTATATGAATCAAAAACACCAAAGTGACTACAATCGCTTAATAATTGGGTTTGTCGCAGATCGGTCCATATAGTTTAGCACACATACTCATTGCCACAGAATGTCAACATTTTCAAATATTTTTTTACTAAAGGTTTAAATGAGCCATTCTTTAGGTAATTACACCCTTACTAAATGGGCCGCATTCCGCCCACCAATTCGATCAAAATGAATTTCCGAGCACGGACCGCACGGACCAACCTCTCCCATTTCCCAAAAGTTGTCCTTCATATCACCGGGTAGAATCTGTTCTGCGGGCAAGTATTTGAGCCATTCCTGACGTGCTTCTTCATCAGCCGGCACGCCTTGTTCATCCGAACCTTCAAAATAGGTCGCATAAAGTCGGTCCTGTTTATAGGGTGTACAAGTTGGAATATGTACATGATTTCATGAAGATTTCATCAAAAAGTTTATTTAAGTTTCCGAGTCGTGAAATTAACCCTCATGTAAAAAACTGGAGCGCTGTGGGTTTTCGACCACAAAAATAGCTACAGTTGTTGTTTCTTAATCCACAGGAGTTATAAATTAAAATCAGTAATAGAAAATTTACCTGTGATTCT
This sequence comes from Mesochordaeus erythrocephalus, assembly GCA_004367975.1. Lineage (NCBI taxonomy): Eukaryota > Metazoa > Chordata > Appendicularia > Copelata > Oikopleuridae > Mesochordaeus > Mesochordaeus erythrocephalus. Next base: position 9,453 of record SCLF01172877.1, read on the forward strand.
CTTATTATATAGATATTCGACTTTTAGTGATGTTTTTTCAATAAATTTCGTCAATAATAGCGTAGATGGTTAGTTTGAGAGTGAATTAATTATTGAGTCTCCCGTTCGATCTTTTACAACTATTGGAATACCATATGCCTGATGGTTTTGAATTAACAACAACAAGTGTAACGGTTTCTTATGGACAGCGCGCCATTAGAATATGACCAACGATTTAACCACTAGATCAAATGTACAACCATCGAAAGCTACTTTTAATTAATATCCCAATTGTTAATATCTTGCGTTTCTCACTCTAATTGCGCTCAAGCGTAACCCGCAGGGGTTAAATCTCATCTGTCGCCTCATAACTTTGGTGGTGGTTCAAATTGTTTAAAATAAAAATTTAATAAATTTACAAAAAAATATTTCTATTGGATGGCCAATCAAGTCAATGAAGATCTGAATTCCCAAGGCAAGTAAATAGTGTGACGTCATGGAAATGTACCGAAAACCTTGCGCAGTAGTTCGTGTTGTGGGTTGGAGAAGCGTATTTTTTATTGATAAACTTTTTCCACGTTTTCTAGATAGAATTTATATGAATTAAAGACACCAAAGTGACTCCGATCGCTATAAATTGAGTTGGACGCAGATCAGCGCTTACGAAATAAATCTACGAGTGCCATTTTTACACCATCCACTAT
>SCLF01172988.1:0-10134 GCA_004367975.1 Mesochordaeus erythrocephalus
TTGGTATGTTATATGGTTTGACTCCACGATCAAAGTGTTACATTAAAAAAGTGCGTACAGTTGCTGCTGTTCAAGTTATGCAAAATATGTAAAATGCAACATAATGGAGGTAATTTAGCACTTCGTGGCAACAAACATATTACAGTCATGTTGACGAAATGTCCCGCATTATGCGGGATGTCCAACCTGTGATCAGTGCTACACTTGAGTTCGCTGGAATTACTCTGCATGACACGCAATTATGATTACTGAATACATACGAAATAAACTGTAAACTTCAGGTGGACAAATTATTCGACATTTTATCCCAGATGATTTCTAACCCGAATGGTGATTTAACGAATGAAGAAAAAGAAAAAGCTAAACAATTTTTTTGCCATATATCAAAAACATTTATTTTGCACCGAGGAAAAACTTCAGTTATCTCAACTGGAATCATTATAAGGATATCATCAACGACGACTTCAATGTTACGACAAATGACAGCAAAAGTATAAACGCAGCATATAACAAAATCTGCGTAGAGGGCTTTAGAAACTTGGCTGTAGGAAGTCGATATACACACGAATTCAAATCGAAGAATCTGTACCAAAAATGACTTAAAGTCAATGAAAAGTGTGTCAAAATTAGATTACAAGCACCCGCCCTTCGAGATCGCCAACTAAATATCAAACGTATCCTCCACTCCATTGAATCGATGTCGATAAACACTGAAAGTGCAGCATTGCTATTTCTACTTAATTCGATAACTTCACTAACAGCAAACGAACTGAACTATGACTATCTGTACATAATTCAATTATTAATTGTTATTTGGTCGTGTTATTTAATGCTGAAATTCTCGATTGGACACTACGTAGTTTTTTGCTTAGTACACAATTTCTAGAAGCCTGATCTCCAAGGTAAATATATCATTTGAAAGCATGGGCCCTTAGCTATCTAATTCATTAAAAAATATTGATTATTTTCTATGGTTGAGGGAAACTAATAGGAAGCATTATAGACAAAAAAAATTCTCGATTGGACACTAAGTAATTTTGTGCTTAGTACACGATTTCTAGAAGCCTGATCTCAGCTATCTAATGCTGAAAATTTCATTAAAAAATATTGATTAGTTCAAATGTTAGAGGTAAACGAAGGAGTAATCGCTTGGATAGTAAAAACACGATGTGTGTGACCATCGCGGAGAGCCTCTGAGAAATATACTATCTATTATACCTGTTTATATCAACCAGAATTGGTAACTTTAATATGAAACTTATGGACTCACTTCGAATAACTATTCGAATTACTATCGAATCGCTCTTTGATTCGTCCAATTTGTAATTCGATCATTTCGTTGAAATAGCCCTCTTATCCCCAGGAGTTATAGATATAGATATATAAATCAGTAATAGAAAATATAGCCGTGATGCTGGTGCCAGCCCAACATTCTTTATCTTCGAAATTTCTTTTATTTTTCAGATATTCGACTTTGCTTGACTTTGATTTTGTCTATTTTCAATAAATTTTCCCATTTACAGCCGAGTGGCTCCAAGCGAGAGAGGACGTATGTTTTGAAATTAGAGATCATCCAATCGCTGCAGCTGTCAAGAACGAATTCGCCAATAAGCGTACTTTTGGAATTAGTAATTGTTGATCATAGTGGGAAAACCCAAATTAGTGATAAGGACCTGGGACTAAGATGCACGATAAACACCAGAGCAACATTTTTGCCGTACTCGTTTTCGCTCATTTTTTTACAAGAGGGTTAAATAGAATGAATATATTTAAAATCCATACAGCAATTTTACATCGCTAATATCACTGCTAATTTTTTTATGATCAAGTAAGTTTTATTACATATACAATTATGAGATTATATGACATTAAAACGAAAGCTGCACGGATAGACATACCCCTACGCGGCAATCTGTGCCGTTTGACACACTCTGGTGAAACTCATCATTTCAACGCCAGGCATCCATATATTTATTATTTATTATGGGTATGAATGCTAGTGGCAATATGAAGTATTCGGCATAATTTACTGTCAATAATGTCATTTACTTTTTTCTTGAACACTCATAAATCGAAACAATTGTTTTCAAGAAGTTTACGTGTGAATATTGAGAGTTGCGTACCATTATATACGCTTAAATTTTTAGGTCAGATAAATGTCAGCAGAGGAAGTAATTGTCCAGTTTCTTTCCGTAATTTTCGTTTTTTTTTTTCGTTTTTGGGTTCACTTTCGGTCCAAATTTGTGGTCCAAAGTTATCCAAAAAGGTGCGCAAGAAAATTATGTCTAGAAGGACCGCTCAATGTTTTCATAACTATGAAACATGTCTTAAATTGTAAAACACCGGGTGGGGTTTATGGGGGTCCTGGATAGCAAATTCGGCGTGGCACAACTCTAACAGAAGTTATGGTCAGATTAACGAAAATCTGCGCCGATTTCATCTTGCGGTTAACGTAACGAACTCGAAAAAATTATTCCCATGCGCGTAGTATTTTAAGTCATATTCGATACTGGGCCGGCGCAAATTTTTCCTTCAAATCGTGATTAACTCCCCTCATAATTTGCTCCCAAAAAAAAACTATTCTGTTGCGGTTTGGCTGTATAATTATATGTTCGTAATTCTTATTTGTTAGACTAGTCAACTATCGAAATTGCCATAGAACCTCATTTTATGTTCCTTATATGACATTATAAGAAGTTATTCCCATATGACTTCGACCTGAATTCGATCTTTTCGGTACCCCATTGTTATTCTACTCGGGAGTATTTTGCGTCGTCTGTTTTTCCATTGGGCATCGTAATCGACCCTAATATTTCCGAAATTTTCGTATACTTAATTCATTATTATTACATCAATTTACACTTCCACTAAATTCAGTGCTGTAATCGCTTCAAGAGATAACCCAAATACGAGTATGAACGGGGTTCAGTAAAGTAACAAAAACCGGGTTACTTCCGAGTGTTTCTCTGAATTAGCTCACTTTTGGTGGGTGAAGGGGCCACCGACTCGCCATTATCAACGCCTCAGTGTATCATAAGACAGTAATATAATGCAGTGTATTACGTTAGTGTATTAAGACAGTGTGGTAGAGAGCTAACGTATAATATAGAAGTAGAATTTAGTCCCAACAATTGACTGCCCAAGTTTGGTCGATTTCTTCGGAGCTCAGGGTACATGTTGCTTTGGATATAAATGCCTTGATGTTACTAAATGGCTGATAGACAAACTGAGTGTTGGTGAAGACACTGTTTCTCAATTTTCTCAACGAAATTGTCGATTGACTGTTCCCAACCAAATACTGTACTACGGCGGAAACACTTGAATCTGACCTCATTCCAGCACTCCATAATTTCAATGAATTAATAGATCAGAGGAACCAATCAGTGCTTTTTCCTGCAGTTTTTCACGCACGCTTTTTGCACATTTTAGAATACGTACTTCAGAATACGTACTGTTGCCTGGGTTGAATGGTCGCATTTTGGTTAGCAGATTTTCATTGCGATTTACTCCAACAAACTTATTCATTCCAACAAACTTATTCATATTTTTTAATTCTACTGGCTATAACTTCATAACGGGTTAGGAAGTCGGGGTCAATCCTATGAGAAGAAATGAAGTCCGAGTCATGCCGCACCGAATAAGCCCACTTTGTTACAGTTTTGGGGAAATTGGACATTTTAAAATATTGTGAGATTTTAAAATTACCACAACTTGAGCAGAATAAATTGTACCCACTTTTGGTAATGTAAAACTTTGATCGTGAAGACAAACCCTATAACATGTAGTTAGTCAAAAATTCCTCATTTTGACACATTTCGATCGTCCTTTAAACTCATTTTGTAGCGATTGGGGTACCTTTATTACGTTTGTATCCTAAAAAGTGGCAATAATTTGTGCGTCAATTGACTAACTCTATATATTGACGCCCTCGACATTCGGTAAATAGAGGAAAAGTCATTGCAACCATACTGTAAACGAAATATCTAAAAATAATTTATTAACATAAGTGTCATAATTAAACGTGATTTCATCGGTTTTTCAACTTAATCGCTTTTCCATTCCCGTTTGTAATTCTCATCGACGCTCGTTCTCATTTCGGTAGACCTTTAAGCTCATTGTTGCGAACTTCGTGATTTTGTGGCAATGACTATGGTCTTTCATCCATATCCCCACGATCGTGTCCTCAAAAGTGGCAGCAAGGGCAGGACCAATTGAAATTCTCTATATATGGACGCCCTCGACCTTCGATACATAGAGAAGAGTTCCTTGCAAACGTATTATAAACGCTATATTAAAAAATAGTTCATTAATATAAGTGTTGCATAATTAATCATAATTAGCGCAATAATATTGAAACCAATCATCTTCTTTCACAGCCTTTTCAACTTCATCGGATTGATCACGATCAAATATTAATTCAGGTTAATTAAAATCATTTATAAACTTTGGGGTTTTGTTTTCACCGTTTTGTTTTAAAAGCAGTGATGTTTTTGGTAATTTATGAAAAGTTGTCTCTAGGTACCTCAGCAGCTGTTTGGCTTTTTTTTGTCACGCAGATTGAAAACACGCTTTCCGAAAACATTTTTAACTTCTAGTGGCTATAACTACATAACGCATTAAGAATTCGGGGTCGACCACTTGAGAGGAATGTAGCTGACATCCGTACGCGTCACCTGGCGATACAATATAGACTGCTCTATTCTGGAAAGTAGTCACTATATTTTGTTTTCGGTACAAACTTGTGTCGGTAGGTAACCACTAACTAGTGGAGACCCCGAGCGAAATATCCTGTGAAGACCTTTTAAGGACCTTTGTCCCCTTGCTCTTCTTTTCCATCTCAATTCAAAACGCAGCCATATTTTCCGTTCAAAATTTGAACGATTTAACGATCACGAGAAATTTCATTCAAATAATATTTTCTCGGTCAAATATACAGCTAGAAGTCCAAACATTTCAGGGTACCGAGCTTAATATCAGACATATATTATACTTATCTATTTGTTTACAAACACGTCCATAATATAAGGGTTGGAACGCGAAATTTCATTCAAATGATATTTTCTAGATCAAATACTATGCCTAAGAATTCAGCGTACCTGGCTTAATAACAGATATGTATTATTGTAAATTACTTTTCGATTTTATTCAGCGTGCGGAAATTATAAAAGTTTACGTTTTTAAAGTGTCTGGTCCCCCTAAAATTGGTATCGTTCAACGTACAGGGATGTCCGCTGCATTTCTTCTCAAGTGGTCGACCCCGAATTCTTAACCCGTTATGTAGCTATAGCAGCTAGAAATAAAAAATATGATTTCGTGCACTATGTCCGATTGGCTCGAAAGTGGGCTTATTCGACGCTCCATGACTCCAACTTCAATTATTCTCAAAGGACGGACCCCCAATTCTTAACACGTGACCTAGTTATAGCTCAAAAAGTGACAAAATACCGCATTTTCACCTTTCGATTTGTTATGATTTAGAAAACATGCCAAGGTCCCAAAGTATGTCCATTAAAAAGTGGACTAGAAACAGCTGCATAAAAAATAATGTTTGTCTATTTTGACTTTAGGGGCGTTAACTGTACGACGCGTATAATTCCGGTTAGCCTAGGAACAGATTCTGAACGGCGAGGAAAAACTCTATCAGACCCACTAAGTGTCGTTAACCGATCAGTTGCTCCCTGGCATATGGGGGGGGGGGTAGTTTTGACAGGCGTGCGTCATAGGAATGCTTTCTCTTGCAGTTCATGCAAACGTAATATCAAAATACTTTTCTGTGACAACAAGTATACCCAAAGAATATTAATAAAATGAATCTGAGTTTGTGGGATTAAAAGACTTGGAATTCTAATCGGAAAACCGTTGGATTTCTGAAAAAAGGAGACTGCTTCACTTTATATTTAATACAAAATGTTGTTTACTGCGTGAGCACATTATTTTTTTCTATGCCAACATGGATACACAGAGAAAATCTTTGTTTTGTCTGTAACGAGAATGCTATAAAGGCAAAACACTGACAAAATTGCTATTGAAATATAGGTCCGACCGATTTTGCAAGTCGCTTCAATTTTCACAAAAAGTGCGAAAACGCTTTCGGCCTACCAAATTACTTACGCTGCCGGCTTTCATCGGCACTGTTTTTGTATGAAGTGTATTTGAAATCCCTATAATGTGTTTAAATTTGAAGCAGATCCATGCATTCGTTCTCCATATACCTGCGGGGTTTCCACTGGTTAAGCCGAAACAAAAATAAAATAATTTTTACGTGCGAATATTGAGAGTTACGTGCCATTATATACGATTAAATTTTTATGACAGATAAATATCAACAGTGAAAGTATTTGTCCAGTTTTTCCGCGATTTTCGGATTTTTTTGTTTTTTTTTTTGCGTCCACTTCCGCTCAAAATTCGTGGTCTAAGGTTATCCTAAAATATGCGCAAGAAAATTCGGTTTAGAACTACCGTTCGATGTTTTCCTAACTAAGACACAGCTGTTTTAATCCTCTGGGCAAGACGTGGAGAGATGTGTTTTTTTTGTACCACAAGAATGGCTACAGTTTTTGATACATAATCCCTAGGAGTTTGAATTCAAAATCGGTAATACAAAATAAATTTGTGATTCCAGGACAATATTCCCTATTTTGAGAATTTCTCTTATTTTCTTCAAATCTGACTTTGAATGAACCTTATTTTTAGCATTCCCGATGAGTCATCGATATTTCGACGTAGAGGGTAATTGTGATCAAGGAAAGAAATCTTGAGCCTTAAGAACCGTGGCTTAGAACGGTTCCTAATAGCTCAATGATTTTTGTATTATCCATTTCAATTGCGAACTATTCGAATCGAACTATTTGAGTCAAACTATATTATCCCATTGTCCCTATATAATGAGACAAAGCGCCCTTGCGCGATCATTAATTTAAAAACTATACCTAGGCGAACGAGGGAATGGAAATATACTGAGAGACTAGCATAGTTAGTTCTGTCGTAATTGTTAGATCAAAGGGTAGTGGCTAGGCGATGCAAATGTGTAAAGTGTTTTGTTTTTCAATTATTTTCCCTTTTTTAGTGTTACAAGCACAGATCCATTTTGTGGTCGATCTTGCCCAAGGGTTTTTGGCAACCTTGTTAAGGGTGGACGCAAATTTTTCTATCAAATTACGGTTAAATTCCCTCATACTAGTGAACCTACGAAATTACGATGCAAGCCGTTCACAGTTCAAGTAAATTATTGTTCATTTTAGATTATCATTTTCTGGACTCGCCACAATGTAACATCGGGAATAACGTCAGAAAAGCCCTAAAACGGCACTAGTGTCTGGTGGACTTCCCATCACCAGGCTCGTTTCAAGAGTTAACCCAAATCCGAGTATGGTTTGCTCCTACACTGGCTTCATCTCGTGAAAAATACTATTCTATTTTTGTTAGTATCCAGAAATGCAAACTGTTTCTGACATTCCAAATGATGCAGGTATAGTTGCAGCGACTATATTTATTCTATGTATTGCCGTTACCCACCCATCCAAGATGTCTTGTAATATCCCAGACCATACTGAGTAAAGTAACAATACGCGGGTTTCTTCCTCAGTGTTTCCCTGAATTAGCTCACTTTCTCAATTGCTAATGGAACGACATCATTATTTGTCAGCCCAGCTGTCGGCCCTCGCACTCGCCATTATCATGGCCTCATTTCGTTCCCGTTAACAGTGGCATTTGAGATCCTAACCTTAATCTGCACAAACGTTCTGCCCTCTACCCGAGGAATTTTAGCATCTTGCCGACTGAGCCTGCAACAGTCTATCCATCTGTATCCCGCTTTCTTATGAAACTTAGTAAACTTCGGGTTTGTAGTTAATCCTCCGAAATTTAATGCAGTTTATATCTAACCACGTAATTATTATATTTCAAAAACTCTCATAGCTCCTGTCAACCTAAGTAGATGTTCTTAGTTGAGTTTTACAGTCACCGGGTGATGGCCTTTCCAATGACATCGCTTCTGAACAGTGTCCATTATTCTAGAGTTATATTCTGAATTATAATTATTCTCTCATAATAATATTGTAGTATTTTCCATCTGTTGTTTAGGAAGTGGCCAAAGTTTGAGTAATCCATCGACTCCACGGACCCCAGCCATTGAGATCGATAAAACACTCACCAATAGAAAGGTTACGCCAATAGAGTGTATACAGTTGGTGTCACTTACCTGTTTCTTTAGACGAAATTATTCATCTATTATTCCGGTTTTCCAGCGATCGTGGGTAACTTTAACCATCGCTTCTTGGCCAGTTTTTATCTTCTATTTTCCCCCTTTTTCTGAGTAACGGACTATTCAGTTCTGATAAAATTCAAACCTTAGTTTCAGCTAGTGACCCTTTTTTCTTTTTACCTTGACCTTTCTGGGAGCCTGGATTATTGTTTACTTTTGTCGTGTGAACGATCTCTCCTTTTCTTTATCTGTTATATCACCTCTATCTATTGTTGATGTTTTCCTCACCAGTTGACTTGGAGTCACGATCACCATCATGAAATTCCTTATTTCCTCCAACTCCACCGGGTGTATTTGACGATTTACCATCATCGATACAGCCAGGTTCTATTCCGATTCGTATAAACAGACCTGTGTAGTGTGGCCGTAAATGACTGCGCTGTTTCTAGAGTCCGCAAATGTGTTGCAAATCCGCGTCCTTATTTTTAGGTTGGGGGAATTGCTGCTCGCTGGGGCTTTTTCATGTCTAACTACAGTTCCACCCAGCTATATTCCTTTTCCTCTAGGGTATTTTCATTATCTTCCTTTCATGCGATGGTGACATAGCCTTCTGCAAACTAATTCTCAAATAACTCGTTAGGAGCTGATTCAGTGTGGATGTTACTGGATTTATCTCGTGTACCCGCGAATCCGCTGTGCCTTTCCTGACGTTTGTCCTTTCCTGCCATAATGAATGTCCTCAGACAAAGTATGTAGACAAAGTATGTACTGGCTATGTGACACCAACTAAGCTTTTCCGAGCATTTTAATCCACATCTTATCTCTTCTTTTTCAGTTTCCCGTCAAGGCACCCGCCAAATTATCATTATTTTTCTGCATTCATTTCACCGTAATATGGTTTACTTTGTTTTAGTGTATCTGATGTGTGATACTATACTCGTGGTTCTTGTGGGTTAGACTAGTCAATATATTTGGTTTTCCCACTTGGCTTTTTACTACATATTTCCTAGGGATTAGATCGGTATGTACTAAATGTCGTCGAACATTTCCGAGACCACTCATAACTGTACTAAGAGAAACAGTTTAACGGGAAAAGAATGACACACGTCTGGAAATATAATTACGTAAATACTAGGTTAATAAACTACATGCTAACATACAGGAAACCCCCACGACAAGGAATACGAACCTGGTAGTTGGGCTTCCGCAGCTTTTTATTGTCCGAGGTTAATTTCTAGCCGAGAAACAACGACGTTTCAATTGAAGAGATCACTATCAGGGGAATATAAGTAAATTTGATACTGGAATCATTGCATAACTATTTACGTCATGTACATATATGGAGTATGCCTAGAGAGTCAATAGTCGGCAAAAGTAGGCGACGTTAGGTCATAGGCGAATGGAAGTCAAAGGCGAAATTAGGTCAAGGGCGAAATTGGGTCATAGGCGAAATTAGATCAAAAGTAGGCGAGGTTCTAAGAAACAATGCACATAGCCAGCTTTCCATAATTAACACAATGGTCGCATTTTGGTGGCAGGCTCCCCATCCCATCCCCATAAGGAGCAATAAGGTTGGATAATCAAACGGGAATATCTTTCTAATAAAGGCAATCGGGAGAGTTGATGAACTGGTACATACATCGGCGATAGAAAGAGCTCAGGATGGAGGAAGTATTAAGTAGTTAACGAAAGGAATCAAGGCGCAGAAGATAGTAGTTCATGTCTTCTTCTGCTGAAGACCAAAAAAATAATATCAATAGCATTCGGGAATAGCAGTTGGGAACATATTATCTTGGAAACGAGCTAGTAGATTACGGCACAGTGGAAAACGGGTGTGTATAAGGAATCAATGGATGGTAGGCAAAGCCCGCAGTTGTCCCTGTAGAATCCCGGATGGTTCCATATGCTAGTTTAAGATTAAGAAAAAACAG
>SCLF01173099.1:0-10134 GCA_004367975.1 Mesochordaeus erythrocephalus
TTTTTTGTATTACTAATTTCAAATTTTAACTTCTAGGGATTATGTATCAAAAACTGTAGCCATTTTCGTGGTGAAAAAACACATCGTGGTTCGTTTTGCTAAGAGGGTTAACTACCTCAATGCTGAATCGCGTTATATCCTATTTCACGGACTGCCGGGATTTTCCATAGTGGTTCGGTCTGCTAAAAATGTACTAATCTACAATTGAATATATATATATATATTTATCTTATTTATATTTATTTTGACTGTTTCTCGAACAAGCTTTACTAGGCCATTTTAGAATCTGGAACCACTAGGGGAAATTCCGATAGTCCGTGAAAATAGGATATGTTATATCAGTCTAGGTTGGTTAATCTATTATACATTTTCTCTAGAAAATATAATAATACCGATCTCTAGAATTAAGAGGATGAAGAGGAATTGGAAATATAAAGATTTCAATAGTTTTTGTTCGCAATCAAACTACTTGTTCCTTAAATTTTCTTGCACAATAAGGCTTATTGCAACTACGGAAGCGTGTTGTTAGTACTAGTTCGATTTCGGGTCCGAAAATTGTTGCAAGAATGATGTAATTGAGAAGTTCTTTTAAGAGTCAGATAAATATACGGAATTTTTATCATCAGTGATATTAGGTCGAATCCAGCTCAAAGTTCCTGCATACGAGTGTTGTTCATCGAAGCGAGTATTTTGCTTTTGACCCGATTTTAGAATTTAAAGGCAATTATAAACGGACACACACACAAGCTAACAGCCCGTATCGGGTCAAATAATGACAAAATACTCGCTTCGATGGGCACACGCCCTACATACGCATATAGGCGTCTACTCTAGCGTACTATGTTTGTGTTCGGGTTATCAAAATATAACTCTAATAACCTAGTATGTGTAACTTGCACTGAAATCTTTAAGGTCGGTCTTATTCTTATCCCAATTCAATAACAAGGGCGGAGACCTAATATCTAGAACATTGAAGCAAACTAAAACAAGCATTTTCATATATTGCGTAAACGCCTATTTTTCTTCGCGGCTAAACTATTGCCCGGCCGATACCTCGACCAAGTTTTCGACGGAAATGTTAGAATTTTTACAACTTTAGGCTAACAACCTTAAGCTAACAACTTTAACATCTAATACCTGCGAACCTGTAGGTGCCTACTTAGTTTAAAGATACTTTTCTACTCGAGGTCTACTCGGACCACAATTTACTGTGTTTACCGATTAAAAGTAGACAATTTCCGGTTTTTAGTTGACACATCCGGTGGTGTCTCCAGTTTAAAATTGGTAACAAAACATTGCAGGCCCAATTTATGGGTGAGGGTCAATCAAACATTCAACTACGTCTACGGCCTTAAAACCTAAAAACAGGGCCGCGGGACAGATCGGGTTCATTAGTTCTAGACGGGAAGATACTTTAGAATCGTGGCATGTTTTTTAAATCATAACAAAATAGAAAAGTCGTGATTTTTGTCACTTGTACTTGACATTTAAAATATTGTGGATTTTTATGGCGATTTTAAAATTTCACAATATTTAAAATCATTCGACTCGTACGGATGCCAGCTTCATTTCTTCTTATATGAATGATCCAGAATTCTTAACCCGTTATGTAGTTATAGTCACTAGAAGTCAAAAATGTGATTTCGGGAAGTATGTCCGATTGGCTCGAAAGTGGGGTTATTCGACGTTTTATGACCCCAGCTTCAATACTTCAGAAAGGACCGACTTTTCACTTTTCTATTTTGTTAAGATTTAGAAAACATGCCAACATCCCAAAATATGTTCACCAAAAATTAGACTCGAAACAACTTCGTAAAAACTAAAGCTTAAGACGCTCAAAGTCAATTTTGTCCATTAACATTTTTCAACTAAAGGTTTTTTTCAAGTTGTCTTTAGGGGGGGGGGGTAACTATACGACGCCGTATAATTTTGCATATTTACATAATATAGGTTATTACGGAATATTATGACTATTATTTAAGTCAACACAATAAGCTGGGAAATCAAATATAGGGACGGAGGACGCGTTCCAGCTCGAAAATCAAATGGACTTCATTGGGACGGCCGTCTCGTTTTCAGATATAGGTTGAACGTTGCTGTTGACGATGCAAGTTACATTGAAATTAGTTATTTGAACGAATTGGTTAAAAAAATTGAACTTGACGGCCATCTTTATGACGAAGCTTGTCACTGTCCTATGGAGTTAGCCGAATTTTACAAAGCATATGACTGCCCGAATACTTTCAAGCAAATTGATGCAGATTTATTTCATTATGACCAGATTGACTTGGATGCGTTAAAAAAGGCTGGAGATGAAAAGAAATGGCGCACCGAAGCAACTATCCACTTTGTGATTAAAGACCAGAAGCTTTACACCAAACGTCTTGGTAAAATCACGGATTTTAAAATGTTTGTCGAAGGAATGGTGCATTCGCTGTTAAGGGAAGTTGAATTAATATTCCGAAATTAATATAACTGATCCGTGACGAAACACGTTGAAACGTATACTCGAATTTAAATTACTACGCTATGAATATACCACGTCAATGAAACAAGGATCCGATTTGATTTAGATTCAGTCATAGTTGGTGACTTTAATATATCCCTGATAACTATATAAAAAAGTAACTGCCAGTGTCTGATCGTAGGCGGAACTTCCGCCCGTTTTATTCGCTAATGGACTTCCAAGTGTTTGAATACAGAACTATATATTAAGCTGCACAGAACTATATATTAAATTACAGTGGCCACCCAAAGTTTAGCACTTTTTCCGAAAAGTCATGTAATCCAAAGTTTGGCACTTTTGGGTTTATTGGTCAAAGCCTCATTTGTTTAAATGAACGCTCATTTTTAGCGAAGTATTGAGTGAGAAGACCGTGCTGGTTATTTTTCTTTCATTGTTCTTTTCCTTTCTGCTAACGTTCTCTTTCTATATTGCGCCACTTTCATTTTCTTTGATGAATCGCTTGCTGGCTCATTAAAGAATATGTAATATAAAATTTTTATTTTACTATTTAGAAATATTCGTTATTTATAAACGGTATTTTGCTGCGTTCATTTTTTGCTAGCATACACACGGCGGGTAGGTGAACTTTATAGATTTCTCGCTTTAGCTGATCTCGAGATGATCGTCGAATTGGCGGAGTTCATCGTTTTTTATCATTCGACCAGTAGTACATTTTCTTTTCCCTTCATGTTTCAGTATTGCATCGCGGTTCTGTTTTATTCGATAGTACACTCGTCGGCTCATTGGCTTGCCATAAATTCTCTCGTGCTCACGATTAACAGCTTTATAATCACGTCCATTTTCTGTCATTTTAGCAAAGGCCTTTCCCTCATGGTTTTCCAGGTAAATGCGTTTCTTGCATTTTGTCTTTATATTAAAAATAGCACTCATATTTTTAAACACTCACTAATAATATTGCATATTCATTTTGTATACTTATATTTAAAAATTACGGATCTATCCAAAGTTTAGCACTATTTGCCGAAAACCATGTGATTCAAGAGTGCCAAACTTTGGATGGCCACTGTATGTATATTAAAGTAGTTTCGAACTAAGATGGTTATTCAGGAAGAAGCTAACGAATTTGGGTGATATCGCAGTGTAGTTGCGTTATTAATTATTTAAATCGTGCACAGTAGGGAAAACGTTATCAATTCAAGCCACACTGGGTGATACGTTTCGCTTGAAGGAATTTGATATGAGGACGCTGAGATTTATAACATCACTGCACAGCAGGAAACATTTGGCGTTATTTTAAGGCATTACAAAATGTCACGAGTTATAATAGATACAAGATTTCGCATAGAAATGAGAGGATTTAACAGGGTTATTTCTAAATATTGGGTTTATACTATTTTGACCATAACTAGAGACCATAACTAGAGATAAAAAAATAAATTATCTAACTGCATTTATACAACTAAGTCGTAAATTGCTTGTAGTGCTGACTCTTGGTGGAACAATGTTTAGTAAATAAATATAGGAAATGTTGATTCACCCTACTAGTCATAAAGTATGCGGACTAACGATATGTGTTAGCATATTCTAGAAATAGATAAAATAGAGAATTGACAAAAAACAGGAAAAAGTAGCAGTGACTAAGGTCACGTCTAAGGACACCGTAATGAAGGGGGTAATGGAGGGTAAAATATAATAACTTGTCCAGATGGGAAAGTAATTAGGTAAATGATTCCATTATCAAAAGTACTGTTCAGTCATACGAATAAATACAAATTACAAATAGTGAATATGAAATAGTGAATATGAATAGTGAATAGTGAATATGAAATAAACCAGTTGAGTCATTCAGAAAATAGCGGGAAATTAAATAAAAATAATTATTCTCTAAAAATAGAGCAATTTAATATAACCAAATATCAGAAATTGTTGAGTGTAAATTTAAATAAATCATCTTACAAATTAGGATAAATAATTGAAAATACAAGGGGAAATATTGACACCTGAAATTGCTATAACATAACGAGAAAAAGGAATTTTATATGTTCCGGTAATATTAAACATGGTAAGGCGGTAATCATAATAAAATATATTAATGATAGGTTAAGAATCGTTTGTTATAAAAGGATCAGAGATTGGTTTAGAAAGTAGTTACTAGTGGGAAAGCCATTATCTCAATGGCTTGATGAGGCACAAAAGGGGATGATAGTATCAGGAATTGTAAAATTAAGGATAGTAAATCCTGTCATATATACATTTATTTTAGAAATATTAAAAAGGCTTGGATAAGAAGCCAAACTAAAGTTTATCATATTTTGAAGGAGATATATATATATTTAGCGATTATATATGTACTATATATCCCAATTACCGTCTGTAGGGTAAGTCGAGACAACTAAAAATAGAGAAGCAGAGAAGTGTGGTATTTTGTTAATTTTACTCGACCAAAAGGCAACTACTTGCTCTCTCTCTTTATTGGCTCTCGACTTCTATTAGATAACTCCAAACAATAACTCCAATCAATAAAGATATACAATATTGATAAGCAATAACATATAGATATGTAACATAGGTAAGTAACATACAGATAAGAAAATACTATTTGCAAAACGGCATTAAATTTACTGGGTGTATCGAATTAATCTGTTCACTGTTTACCACTATTTATTATCCAATAGAGGTCGACAGCAAATCACAGGCCTGTTTGGACTGTTGATCTAGTAAAATTAAAAATAATACGCTGCTCTGCTTCTATATTTTGCAGTTGCCTAGACTTTCGGAAATAATATTTCATATAGAATATTCCCATCGACTTTAATCAAAACATATACAGAATTGCATATATTAGCACAAACGTGCCAAGTAAGATCAAAAATATGAGATAAAGACTTGACTTATGATCAAAGAAGGAGTCATGCTCTTGAAAGGACGCTCGGGTTGAGGACTGAATTGATGGCTTATTTTAGCTCGTAAATAAATATTGACGCAGCCTATAATATCACTTATGTTGCGTGAAAGAATGACGTGACGCAGACTTGCAGAGAAAACTAATTCCCCATGGTTGCACATATGATGGGTAACGGAAAGAAAGATATTTCAATACCGTGACGCAGCAAGCCAGCGTCATGTTAACATCATATTACAATGCTTAGTTATTATCATAGAGGGGCAAATAAGCTCTGATCGTGAACGGGAAGCATTATTCTAACAAACGAGCATTTGGCCTTCCCCATGTGCAGATCCGTTATACATTGAAATCGGAGCGGAAAAAGCTTTCTTGATCCAATTTCATGAAAATGAATGTCAAAAATGGAACACTATAGAAACCAGAAAATCAGCATACTGAAAAATATAACATAAATACTTCATAATGATAATCCGAATTGATGCAGAGCGGAGTTTCACGGGCCGTTATTGTGGATGATGTGCACCAAAAACGGATATGAATGCGGCAATAGTGTCAAGACTGGTAGCTTGGAGAAACAGCAGACACGACATAAAGGGTTTAAAATACGGGAAAATGTCACATTTATAGAAAGCCCATGGGCAGAAATTCGTCAACAAAAACTGACATTACGTCAGCAAAGAAAATTTTAGGAAATACTGGACAACAAATGGTACTGTCGGTAATGTTCAGTAGGGAGGATAATTTAATGAAAAAATTGGAATTAAAAATGACGTTTTACAAGGAAATGGACGTTAATATATAGTCTTGTACATTTTTAGAACGAGAACATAATGTTTCAAGAAAAGAAGGTGGCGAGAAGGCTCGATGTTTCTAGATATCCATCGATCAATAGTAACGTCGAGACAGACAAATAGACCTTATAGCGCCATCTATTCCGCGGCAGCTTGATTTTGTCGAATGTCCATAACTTGAACGAAATCTTAAAATTCTCTTTGCTCATTTCGAAAATACAACGATTGCGTTATTATTATATTGGAAATTGATATATTTTTTTGTCGATTTTGTGGCCGTCCGTTTCGGAACGAGAAGGTACGTGATAACCTTCAAAAAGGTGGCTATTATAATGCTTTGATTAATTTTTGTCGGTATCCAGCGTTCATTAATTCACGGCGTAATTTTTCTGCACCATCGATTACCATTTTTATCGGGCGACAATACTTCATAGGTTTATATATTTCTTGTTATCATCGGCGTGAGCTGGCGATGTACTTTGATAAGTTTTCACACAGAAATAATAATAATTGTTAGAATGGGACATTACGCCCCACCTTCTCGAACTTAGTTTATTGTAATTACCTACCATTCGGATGAATAGGATTCAACCTCCCTTGAGGAAAGTCAAATTGCCTGATGTTGAGTTTATCTTTAATGTTGGTGATTGGCCTGTTGAAAAGAATTTAAAAGACCCGATGCCCGTACTGTCGTGGTGTGGATCTAACCGTACCGCTGATATAATTTTGCCCACATGGGACCAAACGAAGAATACACGCTTGGGGTTTTCGCGTGTTACACTCGACATTTCCTATGTACAACAACATACTGGCCTGACGTCCAAATGGAACGATAAGCTCCCACAAGCCTTATTTCGTGGCAGAGACTCAAATGATGCTCGCTTAACGTTAGCGGAGAAGTCATTAACCAGCGATGTTTTGGATGTTGGTATAACGAGCTATAATTTTAGAAACATTAACGAGACAAAGTGGGGCCCCAAGGCCAACTATGTGTCTTTAAATGATATGGGTAATTGGAAATATAATTTGTTGATTGATGGAACAGTGGCTGCCTACCGGGCACCTTATATATTTCAACATGAATCACTGATTTTAAAACAAGATTCGGATTATTATGAATGGTGGTATAGGATTGGTTATGTCGTATGTTTTCTTTTAAACTCTTGTGCACCCTTTTCGGAAAGTAGCCCCAGTGCAGCCAATTGAGCCAACTTTCACTCATGTTTATCGCTACTAATATACATCTCGAGAATTAGAAATTTTGTGTACAATCGGTTTTATTCAAGGGAAAGGGAATCGGAAATATGAAGTTTCGTCCATAATCAAGTTGTGTCTGGCTGATAGGTCAACAAGACTTAGTGAGTTTTATGGAGTTTTTCCTTGCGGTTCCGAATTAATTTCAAAATATCCAAAATATCCCTTCTTTTGAAAAAAAACGTTATTTCTAACTCATGGGGTACGGCATGATTAAGCCTATAATAAAAGTTAGTTTTTACGAAGTTGTTTCGAGTCAAATTTAGTTTTTACGAAGTTGTTTAGTGTCATACTTTGAGGTCTTGGCATGTTTCATAGTCATAACAAAATCGAAAAGTGAAAAATTCATGATTTTGTCACTTGCTGAAAATCGCGTACTTTAAAAGTCCCATGTTTGGGTTATAACTAGGTCACTTCTTAAAAATTCGGGGCCGGTCCTTTGAGAAGAATTGAAGCTGGAGCCATGACTCGTCGAGTAAGCCCACTTTGGAACCAATCGGACATACTTCCCGAAATTACATTTGTGAGTTCTAGCGGCTATAACTACATTAGCGCGCCGAATGAGACCACTGTCGGGGAAAATCGGACATTTAAAAATATTGTGAAATTTTAAGTGGTCTGATTGAAGTGGGTTGATTTGAGGCGTGATGCCCCCAGCTTCAATTATTCTCAAAGGACCGGGCCCGAATTGTTAACACGTGACCTAATTATAGCCCAAAAATGTGATTTTTATAGTACACAATTTCCAACAAGTCACAAAATCACGAAGTTTTCACTTTTCGATTTTATTATGATTTAGAAAACATGCCAAGATCTCAAAGTATGGAACAACTGCGCAAAAACTAAATTTCAGAAGGGTCAAAGTCTATTTTTCCATTTTTGAACTTTGTGACTTTAGAGGACTATGTTTTCGATGTTTTTATTGAATGCCCTGGGGTCTACTTAATCTAGTAGAATTTAGATTCAATATCGGTACAAACCTTTTATATCGCAGACCATTTACTAGACAGGCTCCACAGCCTGTCTAGTCGCCCGTCCGAGTTAACTAGAATTGTGTAATTTATTAGCCTTTTAAAAGCATGTTGATTCCATATGTTCATTATGTGCCAATAAACCGCGATGGCTCGGATGCTATTACAAAGGTCCAATGGGCCATTGATAATGACATAAAAGCCAGAGAAATAGCCCAGGAGGGATCAAGGCTTGCCCAAAATCTCATAACAAGTGAGAATATGTACTGCTATTACTCCAAAGTGTTTGAAAGATACAGGTAACCGTGACTTAAGTATTAAGTCGTACATTTATTTGCTGCGTTGGCTTGTTTTCGCCATTTACGATATTAAAGCGGAGAGTGTTGTTAAACATAGGGAAAGTCGAATTGTTATTTTATTCGTTTTAATTTACCCGAAATTAACACGCCCGTAATTAATTAATAATTAGGTTTTTCGAATAATGTAACATCAGGTTTTTACAAATTTAGGTTCATTTTTCGCGCTGTTCGAATTTATCTGATACTGTTGGCCTATCATATTTTTGTCAAGAATATTAGCGTTTTGTGAATTATAAAATATTTCTCGGTTATAGGGTTTGAATTCGCCATATTGATAGGTTCACTGTTAGGAGTGGTGAACGCAAATGCGATTTGAAACACGAATAATAATTTGTGGAGGCAAATGTGTATAATAGCTAAAAAAGCAGAATTAAGAAAGATTTGGAGAATCCTGAAATCAATTCGAATTATTATTATCCCGCCATCTTGTCGATTCAGTTAAAACGCGGCATGATTTACGAAAGTTATTTCCCAAGTGACTCACTGTGTAATCAACATTGGTCATCCATGTTGTCTCTTCGTTGCTCTTGACTGACGATAAATCACTGTTTAATGTGACTCATGTTTGGCATAATCGTCAGTTGTGTCATTTTAAAGGAAATTGCGCATTTTTTTCAAGAAAATGAATTTAAAGAACTTTATGAAGCAAGACGAGTATTAAACCAGAGAATGGTAAGTTAAGCATATCATGCACACAACGTTATTTTATAACGTACATATTATATTCAACATACAATCTGTACAATATCGAATTCATCCTTCGGTCCATTAAATCGATGCTACCTGCTCTTCCCTGCGGTACACAAGTATCTCTGATTTTATTTGGTAAAAACTCAATTTTTAGGCCTGCAAATCGCCTCAGGGCAACATTCGAGCCACTTACACCAATCAGCCGTCAGACTCGGAGGTCTTCCAATTCTTTTAGACCTCCCACGACTTTAGACCTCCCATAAAGTGGTTCGCTCTCGAATTGTCATTCTTCCGCGACCCACAGCATCGCATAAATTTTCTATCTCCATTCATTCATTCAGACGGTCTGAACACCGACAAATGCTCCAAAGCCAAGAACGTAAGTCACATTTTGCAAAGAAAAACGCGTAATGTGTGCTTACTTGGCGCTGGGGAAACCACACCAACTGTCATTCACCAACTCGTCTCAATCGATTCACTGACCATCATTAGCAAGCTTGTTGTTGACGTGTACGATTCAAACACGCCACATACTATATCAACCAAATCCAACACATCAGTAGCCAGCATAATAGCAGCAGAGTGGTAGTGATGAAATAGGGGAAACAAGGCCAGCGCAATGTACATTGCAACTTGATTAGCCTCTAAAACTGTTTCAACCCCGCGCACCATCTATAATCACATGCTTTCAGATTTG
>SCLF01173210.1:0-10133 GCA_004367975.1 Mesochordaeus erythrocephalus
TTCTTATTTCGTTGCCTCATTCACAAGCAAAAATTAAGTAAAAATTGACTAAAATTTAAATGTCACCTCAGGTCGGATTTTGGGATATGACAGTTCATCATTCGTAATGAATTTAGCGTTCGACATGACTATCTTGTCAATTTTTAGAATACATAACGGCATAATAGTCATCAGAAATACTAAACGTTATTTAACCCGTAAGCGGCAGATTTGTTAGATATGTACAAGGAAATGGGTGTTATCTATTCACGTTTTCTGTACTGTTGAATAACTCACACATCAATATACGGTGAGGTTGAAAAAAGTGTCCGTTTTGAAGAGTCCAGTTGTTGTCCTTTAAATACCACGCGCGTTGATTTTAGGTGCACGGAGTTAAAGTCCATGCGAAATACTTTAAACCCAATTTTGTAGAAATAGTTTATTAATATTTTTTAACATGCAAATTAGTAAATGTAGCTTGCGAAATAATATTGAAACCAGTTATCTTCAATCAAAGCCCAAAAACGGGTTGTTACATGGGCTAACACTAAAATTGAGCGTGTGCCAATTTCTTATTGCGAGCTACTTGTTAGGCCTAGAATTATTTTATTGTACTAACAATAATGGATCATATTGGTGAACAAGTCTTAAGAATGATTGGTTATTAATCTCTAATCTATCACGTCCTATCTATAAGGTGTCTTATTCCTGGCGAAACCACTTTCGTAACCGGGTATTTAAATAATTTGACGAAAGTTAAATCGATAGTTCTTCATTTCCATCTCCCCTAGAAACTAATGAACATTTTTTAATGAAATTTCCAGTGTTATTTAGAAATCGCGCACTAACAAGAACGTAATTGGTGTCCAACTCATAATTATTTTTTCGGAAACTCCTGCTCTTCGTTTGCATTTCTCTTGGAAACCAATAAATATTTGTTAATGAAAAGTTAAGCGTTAATTAGCTAAGGGTTTATGCTGTCAATTGACATATTCAGCTCGGAGAGAAGTCTTCCAGAAATCTAAGCAAAAATGTGATTGTAATAATATAAATTCAACCTTAATTCCCATTTCTCAACAGTTTTCCGCGACAAAAAGTGGACTTTTCTCTCCATTGTAACGGTTTGTCCCTTATCACGATTACCATGAATATATTAAAATCACATTTATATGCTTCGAACGATGCTTCATGCTTCCAATGTGTGTATTAACTTTGTAGAAATCGTGTATTTAAACAGGTGACCAATTATTTTCTGTTACTGCATTTGAGCATGGAATTATAATCACTAACCGGTAATATTATTTAACCCTCTCGGCAAAAATCGTGACGCTAAAATCCCGAAAAAATGGAAAACATTTTTGTTCGCGTACTCACGACCTCTTGATCTCACATTCTCGGATTATCCAACTTTTTAGACTCTGGGTATTTTCCGCTCATAGCTTGCTTCATAAATCACTTTTTAAAAATATTAATACTCCGTCGATCGAATTCGAAGATTTATTCAAATAGAAAAAAATACGATTGAGCCGCCTTGGACTCAAGAGCGACCTACCCCCTGTGCAGTGTGTTTGTTTAATCTCATAAAATAGACGAAATGCAGTTCATTGAAAGTCAGATTGGAAGAAAATAAGACAAACTACTAAGATAGAGAATGTTGGCCTGGAATCAGAAATGTTTTTTGTATTACTGATTTGAAACATTAACTCCAAGGGATTATACATCAAAAACTGTAGCCACTTTAGTGGCGAAAAGACCATTTCTCTCCACACTTTTCCAAGAAGGTTAAAGTGCTTTTTTTCTCCTGGGAGGTATCGGTGCATTTTCTGTTCACTGATGTCTGTTAATTAGGTCTTGCTTTAACGACTGTTGTTCAACCGATACCCGATGGTTGTGTTATTCTTGACGAAAGTGGTTTCGCCAAGAATAACAACACTCCTATATTTCTGGTAGGCGGGTTCATATAGCCACATGAATGTTCGGTTTGATATATTTCTGAGTAGGTTTAATGCAGCACGATTCTGGCCGACGTTACTGCTCAATTAAAGTATGGGTCCCAGGAGAAGCATTTGTAAGGATATAAATATACACCGGAACAAGGAGATATATTTAGCTCGATACGCGGTTGAGGGTTCTAATGTAACGTAGTATGTTTGTAATTCCGTATAAATTTGAACTAATTCACGCGCAGTTCCTCCACCAGAAGGCTCCGTTTCTCAA
Organism: Mesochordaeus erythrocephalus; assembly: GCA_004367975.1. Classification (NCBI taxonomy): domain Eukaryota; kingdom Metazoa; phylum Chordata; class Appendicularia; order Copelata; family Oikopleuridae; genus Mesochordaeus; species Mesochordaeus erythrocephalus. Next base: position 2,197 of record SCLF01173210.1, read on the forward strand.
CAGATATATATATACTATTCTATTACCTTATAACCATTAAATAATAGGTTCAACTATTGGCAAATTTAAGTAGTTTAATACTTAGAAAATTGTATCTTTCTAGAAATGAAACGCCTTCTACTTTTATTTTGTATTTCGAGAATACCGTAATGTTTTTACTGATTTTTTAGCTTTAGATAACTAACGGCCCCACCTTTCAATATATCTATGTAATTTGGAGATTAGTCTTCTAGAACACGCCTTTCCAGGGTTCCCCCCTTCAGGAAGCAATTAAGCCAGTCTGACAGAATTATGTCCAGAATTATACTCCTTCATACAGTTAACCCACAAAAACCCCAATTTCATTTTTTTAAATGACCATAACTTGAGAAGAGTCAACTATACGGAATTTTGGTAATGTAAAACTTTGATCATAGACCCGTTATGTTAGGTGGGCGAATTTAAGTCAAAACTGTCATTTCGTGAAGTATGTCGGATTGGCTCGAAGGTGTGCGTATTCGACGCATCATGGGTCAGGCTTCCAAGAAATTTTCAAGAAGTGACAAAATCACGAATTTTTCACTTTTCGATTTTATTATGATTTAGAAAACATGTCAAGATTGAAAAGTATGTTCGGTCAAATTCAACAATATTCGACTCCTTTTTGTCTTTAGAGGGGGTTAACTGTAAGAAGGCGTGTAATTTTGCTAGAAAAAACTCTATCAGACTGGCTAAGTCTTGTTAACCGCTTAATTGCTTCCTGAAGGGGGCACTCTGGATAGGAGTGTTGCAGCGTCGTATTAGCAGACCATGTGATTGACATGCACAGCATGAAGTGTTTATCTGTATTTGTATGTATTTAGCTAACCCAGTTATTTATCGACCCTGAAATTATGTATGTTCATTTATGAGGCATTTGTGTATTTAAGTCTATTTAAGTCTATACCAAATACGTGATAAAATTTATGATTTCACTTTCTTTAATATAATCCAGCTGTAAAAAGCGTATGCACGGCTTGAAAGTTGGCGCATGTTCTAAGCGTTATATAAATCTAGCATTTCATAAAAATATGCAATGTTCATAGAAATGGTAGAAGATAAAGTTATTTTTTTAATTTTGCGTTTATAGTATCTTTGCAATGAGCTAATCTCCAATTACCGAATGCGTAGGTAATTTCAATTACCAATATAATTATACTCACTTTTAGCATGACTTTCACTCCACAAATTTGTCCGTTTCTTATCGATCCTTTGTAACTGCAAAGCTGTTGTTATTTGTTCATCTAAAGTCGGCTTTGTTGACGTCCTCGATGTGGTAAACTTATTCCGGCGGCTCTCTTATAAAATATAATTTATTTGGCGGTGAGGAGAAAAGTGTGTTAAAAGAGATGAGTCCTATCTTTCTAACACGGGCTTGAAAATATTTATGTTTCGCTATCGTCTCGCTATGTCCGGAAGTCCAGCGATCGTAGCAGCTCCTTACGGAAATAATTTATTATCAATTTCGGACAATGCATAACCTTTTCGGGTCCCAGTCTGGCAGTAGACTTTTGGGCATTTGAATATGAAAACTTGTTAGCATTGCTGGAAATTCCTCCCATAGTGCAGTCGATCCGACTGCCACCTTACTCGAGAAGACGACCGTACCGGTACTGGCAATAAGGTATTTTTGACATTTCTATTGCCAAACTTCCCCCTTTAATCACTGATTTCGGCTCAGGAACAGAAAGTTCAGGAAAAATATCTAGATCATCCTCTAGGTGATGACTACGGGAAATTATTTTTTCACGTGAATCCTGTGGACCCAATCGGTCTAACACGATTAACAAATAGCACCCAACGCCATTTGCTTTCAAAAACTTTATAACCGTCGGTTGCTGTTAATTTACAGCACTACGCTGTTTTTTAATCAGGGCTGCCAACTGTTTGCGCTCGTTCGTCAGATATTTCACATATATGTGCTCCAAGTCCGAAACGCTAAGTGAATCGTATTCAGTCCGTTCGCATAAATCGGGACACAATGGGGTGTGAAAAAGTGTCCCGATTTATACATTTTGTCCCGATTTGTGCATATTTTCCACGAAAACAGGCTAAAGTTTTGTCTCGATTTATGGTTTGTCCCGATTTTGGTACCTTCGAATTTTCCAAAACATAACTCGATTGGGAGAAAAGTCCCGCAATATCACAAAACGTTTGAACGAATTCCGATCCTAAGCTCACCATAATGTCACCTATGTTTTTAACATCTTCGAATTGATCCTGAGGTTGTTCGAATTATTCTTTGAACCAATGATTTTACAACTCTTCGATTCCAAGGCGAAGAAAAATACGATACATTCCGATTTATCGGAAAATTGTCCCGATTTGTGCGTTTTCCCGTTTTATGAGAAGGGAAAGTATATCGTCCTCATTATCGGACATTTTCCTCAGATTTAGGTCGCCGCTACTATTAATGAGCACTTATAGTTATTAGTCGGGCTACGCACCCCCTGCGGCTATAACTCCAAATAAATAATGTTGTTTTCAACCAAGGATATGGGAGCAACAAAATTGAACAAAATTCTGCAATATGCAAGCAAGAAAAACTAAGCCAATTACCAATTGGCTTAGTTTTTCGGATTTTTTGCTGTTTTAGTAGTTTTTCGGGGTTTTCGAATTTTTGTAGAAATAACATTGGGTCCTTTCTCAGATGTTTCTGGCGGAATGTCTTCTCATCGAGTATGATTCGCTCGAGGATTGCCCGTTTACTTACGAAAAGAGCGAATCAAGCGGTGTTACGATTTCCCTAAACGAAATGCGCGAACTTGAAGCTGATTGATTGATGGGTGACCAAGGAGGAAAAATGCGTGAAAATTTACGCGAACTTATATCTTTCGGAGAGGTTTGAGATTATGATTGGAATTATAAATAGGCTTATGGGTAGGGATATTTGTAAATATTTGTAAATATTTGTACGTAATTGTACATTATTATATATATTGTTTACATTTATTCTTCGTGCCTGAAAAAGTTGTTGGTATTTTTTTGTATTTGTTTGACAGCACTAATTAAACTTTCTTTTAAATCTAGTTTTAGATGTAACTCGCCGATTGCGTTTTCGATTTTGGAAACGTGTATTTCACTATTGATTTGGCGATATGGTAGGCGGTAAGGATTCGTACTTTAAAACCGAGGTCGATGGCAGATCTGGTCGTCAGCCTACGGCAGTTTATATTCAGACAGAATAAGGCAGATTATGTCCCATCGTGATTCCTCATCATACAGGATTGGTTCCATGTATTCGTGATCGACGTTTATGATACAGTTTTTGTATTTTCTAGTTTTCTTTTTCTATCCATTTCCTTTGGCTTTCTTGGAATTTTCTTAGATGAGCAAGTTATTTGGTTCTTCATCATATCCGGTTTAGTGCGGTTGCTAGTGTGCTTCCACAAGCATTGATTCAAAGCACTCCAATGCGCTATAACAATATGGGATTGCTTCAGGGAGGTGCAGTATATCCCTAGTGGATGGATTTGTTTTACAAGGTGACTTTGTCGATTAATTGATATTTAATTAATATTTTAGTTAACTAACAATGAAATAATTATTTGAAAACAAAATGAAGAAAACTACTTAATTTACGTACAAAAGTGGTAAAAATAGAAAATAATTATCGGTTCTTTCTATTTTTACTGGTTTCGCTTTTGATTTTTACGTTTTCTGTTCATGAAGCACTTCTCCGCGATTTCGGTACAACCGGTTTGTTACCATTAAATGTGGGGAAATTTAATCCTGAAGAATGTGTACTTCGGAAGTGTTCCTCAAGAATCCGAGTGGCATGATACTGTATCTACCGGTATAGTAGATGAACCCGTTTTGGATTTAAATGTGGATGTTTCAAGGCTGCAGATTCTGTTATGATCAATACCAAATGATTAAGGTTGGATCAGTAACTCATGATCTCAAAAAACATGTATAACATGAAAGAAGCTCTGGAAAAGAAGTAGTAAGTTATGTAAGCTGCTCAACATACCAGGGTAAACAATAGTTGTTCAGTAACCTTTTTTAGTCTTAAAAATAGATACAAGATAAGGGGAAATATCAACTACTAATATGACTTCCGTTAAATGCGGGCATGGGCATCAGTGTGAATATTGAAAATGGCTTATAATTGCCATACTGCAAATATAGTGCGCTACGTGTCGCAAAGATTATGCTTTCCGTTTTAAAATTTTGGTTACAGCATGAGATGAACTAATGATTATTGTTTCGATTTAAGATTAGTGAAATACAGCTAAGTTTGATCACATATAGAATTAGAACTATATAAAATTAATTGTTTCCGACACTGTTCTCATTTTCGTATTATATTTTGTAGTTTGACTTTTCCATGTACATATACTTCTTGAATAATTAGTTTTCAGTTGCGAATTATCTAGCTTGTTTTGAGTTATGAATTTCGTAAACACGGAATTTAATGCAACCTGCTCTTATCCTGACTTTCATGCAGAAGCAGTAACCGCTTGCAAGCATGCTGAAACCTAGACAGAAATGGCTACTAATTGAGTTCGGGAAGTAAAGTCGACGCGAATTACGAGCGAATTTCGTTACTTTTCGATTTGGCCATGAATTTGTTGGACTTTTTATTTATTATTTCTGATTGCACGTTTAATTTCCAAAAGTATATATGTACGGGATTGCATTATTGTTCAGTTGGTATCGAAATTTCAGTTATGGTTCTGGAATCTCACGATTGAAAATTTTATTTTAGGGAGATAATAACTTACATACAAAAATTTACGTTTGGATTGATTTTCGATTCTTTATATGTGCTTTTAAGACCAAATAACTGTAAAATGTGACGAATTAGTTGTTTGTTTTAATTTAAATAATTTGTGTGCATTAAATAAGTATAATAATTTGTCCACTTTGAAAATAACTTTTGGTTTTTCTTTTGTCTTGTTTTGTTTCATTATAAGTGCGCGTTCTGTTTATTTGGGTATCCTTTGTGGCTGTTCCTAGAAGTAAGGTGGGCAGTCTTCTAAGATTTCGTCTAATTTTATAAACTTGATATCCATTCAGATTTGGGGTGGTATAGAATTGGTTTGTTTTCTTGGTTGGGGATCTAAATTATCCATTAATTCTCGGTCGGGCATTAGTTAATTAGCTGGCGTTGTTAGTTAAAACCTTTTGAAGGAATATCTTTGCATATTCTGGATTGGGTTGATTTTCGTATATCCGTGTTAATGTTTGACTCCGCTTTCTTATTATTATACGGGTCCGCGAGAAGCACACCCGTCTAGGACGTGTATTACCCAAATCTGAATCCATTCTTGACAGGAGCCTTTTCTCCCGGAATTTTATAGAAAGGACTATCCACATAGTTGCTGCCTCGTTTTTTCTAGAACGTGGTGTTTAATTTGACATAGTAGCCTGGTTTTACTTTTGTCCTTATCTCCTAAGGATACTGCGTTATGTGGTATAGAAGTGACCATTGTGGCCAACGTTGTCTTCGCTTTTCTGTTCTCGGTGGTTTCTCTTTTTACGTGTCTAGAAATGATTAGCTTTTGGATTAAATCTTTAGTTTTTAGCTGGATAAGACGGTTGTCCTTCTATTGTCTGCTGTAAATAATTTTGATGTGGTGTAACCATCCTCTCCAATGACGAATATTTGGAGAAATCAATAAGCCTAGCAGCTAATTTGGCTATGTTATACTTAGTGAACGTTTCTGAGATGCGTGTCATTATTTGTATATTGATATGTGCTAGTGCTTGAACTACCGCTGGTGTTTTGTTCCAAGCAGCGTTCTCACACCTCAGCGCGATGAATTTCTCGGCGATCATGTTTCTGTATTAATCGAGATAACGACTCACTGGTTAGCTTGAAACGAAAACCTTGTTCATATGTGTACGTGTGACTTCGTCTACCAATATTTGAGAGTAGAATTCCTTCCAAAGTAGTATGTTATTTAGCTTAGTCTGCCTAAAAGTTCTTCCACACTTATAGATGACATATTTGACACATTTGTTGATACAATTTTGGACTTAAACATTCATAATTTCCATGTCAAAGTATCTTTTTGATTATTCTGTTATTTGAGTGACTGTATAATGACCAAGGGTAAAATGGACTGCCGAGATCGCGATTAATGATGCTGAGCGTGGTAGTGGTATCAAATATTGTTCTATACCTAGGACGTCCTTTATAATATGCGGTACCCATTTACTTGATGAAGTTCACTCGAGTTTTAACTACACCTTGTATGGTTGGTCTTAGGACTGGTCCTTTAAATTGTAATTCGCTTAAGAATTCTTTGTTTGACATTAATTGTTTCTTAAAGGTCATGATCATGCTCTTTAGACCCATTAGTTCAATTTTGCATGATGATAAGGGAAATTTTCGTTCTAAATCCTTTCTTGTCCTCGAAATAAATGATACGATTCTTGGTTTCCTGTTGTAAATTTGATAAATAATACCCCGGTTGACGTATATGAGGTGTCTAAGCATTAGAACTGTGTATAATTCATTCTCAAACTGAAATTATTCTGTTAACTTATTTAGGGCTTGGTTGGATTTGTTAAAGGCTTGGGATAATTTTAGAGATGCGATATTTTGTATAGTTTGATGGAGAAAACGCGGTAAGAAGGCTAATCGTCCTATATAGTGTCTCAATTTGCCTACTGTGGTTAGAAATTCCAGTTGTATTACATGAATTATTAACGTATAATGGGGTTCGGTGATATCTGACAGCCATTAATTTGATATAATTAAAAATGTATGTTTTAAATAGACAAACAAATTTGCTTCCTTTCAACCTTAGACCGTAACTTTTCCATGTTAGTATTTGGATGTATTGGTCTTCATAAAGGATGGTCTTCTTAATTATATGGGAAAACTTTCAAAAATGCGCGTTAACAATTGAGTGACCTATTGTGCTACTGGAGCTCCTCTTTGTGGAATTCTCGTGAAGAAATCAGTGCCCAAGTGTGGTACGGCTATGCACATGTATTTGAAACCATTACGTTCTTAAATAGGCATTTTACAATCTGATTTCTATGTTTATGAAATTTGGTCATAGATATAGCTGATGTCATGACGCCTCACGATATATGTTCGATATTTCGCCTGCTATGTCTATCTTCTACTTAGTTTCCATGTAAATCATCTTGTGTATTCGCTTGATAACTTTTTATCTGGTTGGCGGTGGCTCTATATCTTTTTACTTTACTATTTTGAATTCTATCGCTATTAAATGGGCGTCTTGTTTGTTTTGAATTTCTGTTATTTCATCAGAAATTGTAGTTGTTATTTCTGTTAGAATTATTACGTGGACAAGTACATTGGTGACATTGTGTCTCTCCGGTAAAGTTTGAACAAGTTTCGCGTTTCCATCTGTTGAGCGGGCGAAATGGTGTTGTCCATTTTATTGTCTACCTCGACTATTACCTTGCCTTTTTCTACTTTGTTCAGCGCGATTTAGGTTTCGCTATTCTCTGTTATGGATTCCTCAATGCAATTAAGCTCTGAATTAAGCTCTCTTTCGTTTATACTAGTTTTTTTTGTCTTGGGACTATAATTGGCCATTATTTTGTATAAGGTTGGTCTGTTTGTGTGCCAGACTTCCTAAGAGTAGGGGACTAATACTTACTGGATGAACTGTCTGTTAGCTTTCTTCGCTTTCCCTTGTGGCATTTGTCTGAAACGCATTGATATTATGAACGTGTTCATCGCAGGTCGTGTATGCTTCAGCTTGGAGTTGAAAGTTATGACCTTCGAAATCCGGTGCGTTAAGAGACTTTTCTGTGGTAATATTATTCAGTACTATCTCGCGCAGTTTATCCACTTTAAGGTCGATTACAATACAGTCCCTAGTTACAAAACCCCCAGTTAGCTACAATTTTTTGGGAAAGGTGTATTTTATCTCAGTTAGTTACATAATTTCATTTTTTTTACAAATTCCCCAGTTAGTTACAATGTT
>SCLF01173321.1:0-10133 GCA_004367975.1 Mesochordaeus erythrocephalus
ATTATTTGACTACAGACGTCATTAATTGGCTACATACGGGTTGTTTAATCGGCACAAAAACTAGGGATAGCTTTGCGATAAACGTACAGCTTTTCTGAAAGTGAGGGTACCTAAAATTTAATTGTATGCTTTAGATATTGTATCTTCAATGTGAGCCGACATATTAGTGTATGAGCAAATAATCTTTGTTGAATGAAGATGTAGTGCTGTTATACGACCACTTTGAGTACACTGTAACATGCTCTATCAGAATGAGATCGGTAAAGGCATTTATATTTTATCATGGATTATTCGGCTAAATATAATTTAATATAATACCCCAATGGTAGTAGTATTTCCCATAACACGAAAAAAAATTGTTCCATAATCTCAGATCATCTTGGGGGTAAAAAGTTTTATCGCCCTCTAAGGAAGTTGACGTTGTTAATGCTGGAATAATTGAACACAATGGGGGGAGGGGGCACTTACTATACTAATAACGTATGACATAATAAATTATCCTGGTCACTTCTGAGTGCAGTGATTCTAAGTCGTATGAATACATAATACCGTTTTTACATATTGTTGTTACTTAGCTTACGATGTCCTCTCATTGGCCAACCAATTTGATTCTTATAAATATGAATACTATTTAATCGACACTGTTTCACTTGATTTAAGTTGATAACGACAACCAACATAAACTTTCAAAGAGCGGATTAAAATAGCCATTCAACAAATTATCAACAATAGTAGGTAAGTGCATTTAAATTTACAAGCATCTCATTAATTGGTCAAATTTGGTCATATATGTAAAAACTGTATTAGGTGTTCATACGGCGTAGAAAAATATCACCTAGAATTATATATAAACTCAAATATTTAAATGAGAACAAAATATTTTTTTTATTGTAGTTTAAGTTCTATTGTAGTTTAAGGTCATGCTATTCACCCGTTGGGTAACAAAATTTATTTATAATAAATTATTGATGATAATTTTTCGTCGAAAAAATTACCGTTTTTTTTAACTTCTATTAGAGTGAAATTTGCCTAATGCTATTGCTAAGAAAAGGTTCGTTGGTTTATAGTATTTTGCAGGGACCTAAATTTCGTATACTTAACCCACAAGCTGAAATCTGAGCCATACGGTACAAATTTCCATTAATCGGACCATAACTTCTGTTAGAGTGGTTTGCCATCCAGTACACCTACCTTAACCTTTTCCCGTTTTTTTAAACGTACTTTCAGACCGGAAGTGCCAGCGAAAGTGAAGGCTAAAACACGATTTTTTTTAATCGGGAATCACATCAAATTGTTGTTCGAGACGACATCTAGTGGAAAAGTATCTTCAAAAATATTAAGTACCTACAGATACATAGAAAATGACACTTTAAAAAATACAATTTTTTTTTTCAATTTAAGACAGCTATGTCTTAGTTAGGGAAACATCGAGCAGTGATCGAACAAATTTTTGACCGGAAGTGAACGCACAAAACGAAAAATCAAAAAATGCAGAAATTTATACGTAAACTTTTTGAAAAGAAAACGAAAAATTATTTTTCGTCAAATGAACAATCTTCGAGAATTAGTATTATTTTTGTTTCGGATATGAGTATCGGGGCTTACCAATTTTGCTATATATAATATTAACAAAATGCGTAAGCAGATTACTGCCCGAATAAATCTAGAGGTAGAGGGAGATGAGGCGAACAATATGAGAGAAATATAAACGAATTATGATAAAGGGTTGACAGTTATAGGAAAACTCGGCACCAAATCAATCCCAAATTTCCGTAGGTGGAATACGCCCACGTTTGGTACATAGGTAGCGGGAGATGAGCGGAATAACATGATATATAAAAGTACAAATTCTGATAAAGGGGTCGATAGTTATACGAAATACTAGTAAAGTACGTAGCGGCTATTGCAAATAAGCTCATAAGTAGATATAATACCGCAGTACGTATACCACATAAGGTCAAGAATATTCTAATTTGACCGAAAACAGCTTAAATGTTAGTAACTATATAGAAAATTGTGTATTCAAACTAGTCCTTATACCCGTAATCAACAACACGAAAATAGAGATCTAGAACTGAAATAATGGGCTTCACGAGAGCGTTACGAACGGCACATATTGCAGCGTATGGGCAGAACCATTCGTGCAACTAGGGGGTGAAATTTAAACTTTCTCAATTGGTCCCTCCCAATCAGACACAAATAAATATCAGTAATAATTCATATAGAGGTGATTGGCAAAGCGTTAACTTTTACCGTATTTCGCACATACCTCAGCCAACAATGTATTTAAAACTGATGTACACTCAGCCAACCAGCGGTAATTTTTAATGATTTGTATTTATTGGGACCGCGACAACTCAAGGAAACCTCATTCATTAAGTTATCGCGGTCCATTGGGCTTTTAGACCACTAAAGGAAAGAATTTTTTTTTATTCGCCCGAAAGAATGTAGTAGAATGGACTAATTCAGACCAAAAATAGAGCATAGTGAACTTAGGTATCTAGAAGACATAATTAACAACTATTTGAGGGTTTAAGAACACTCTATTTATTCCAGTTAAGGATTTCCAGGTAAAATTAAAAAAATCTCAGTCCCAATGGTTTGTCCTTTCGTTAACATTCTATTGGCCACTTTCGTTTCCGATATATCCTAAAGCACTACATTATCACGCTTTTTAGTTTCTCTACCAGTTCATTGTTTCCCTTTAGCTTCCGCCAGTGCGATAATGTTCTATTTTTGGCCAGCGTCGATTATAACGGTGCCGATTTCGATCTTGGAATGCCAGTTTTGACTCGTTGTGGATCCTGTTCAATATTAGCCCGATATTATTTAACCTGTGGTGGGTCATTCTAATTTTCGTCTTCGTCGCGTAACTCTTCAACTTTGGTAGGGTCAAATAGTGGGAAGTTACCGAAACAGTAAGGTCGCCCTGCGCATTTCTATCGATTTCGGTTCGTTGACATGAAGAGTCAGGAATTGGAGTAACTTGGTTGACCCTTTGCAGACATGGGGCCACCTCTGTGACGTGGCTTCCAATATAAATGATCCGTTCTGTCGAATGTTTTTGAAGATAATGTAAAATCGTCGCGGGAAAATCGTTTTGGAATGATAGAGACCTATGATCCCGGACGTCTTTATCAAATATAGATGCACAGATAAAACGTTTTGCACCCCAGCCTGACTGAACTGCATTTTTACCCTCTGTTAAATTTGTTTGTGGATGACACTTCTCCGCGTATTGTGTGTGGTCAATTTAATTGCAATGTAACAACGAATTCGTAGCATTCAGTTGAATCACAGCATCGATTCCAATTAGCACGGTTCCCATTATCGCGATTACTTTTGTCGTTACGCTACTATTCAGTTCACCATGATTTGTTATAGTTCGCTTATCGTAGTTTCATAACACGTTTTATTCACACCCAGGTTGATTTCCGAACTGTTCAATCATGTTGACTACAGGTACCAAGGTGTCTCTCCTCTGAATTTATTTCGGGTGTTAACTCTGTTTGACAAGTAACTCCAAAAAGGCTTATTTCACACGTCCGGTTTAAAACAATAAGGTGAAACTAATACAATGGGGTAGGTAAAAATGGAACTCGTAGGTTTATTTCATTCGCTCTCACCAAGGAAAGCTGCTTTCCAGTTTGGAAGAATCAATTGGAATTACCTAATTAATTGCAACAATTAGCGTGTTCATGGGTTTAAATGATACTAAGAAAGCAGATCGGGTGATGTCTTAAACTCGAGCATAACCTTTCAGACTCCAGGCCGCTGGTCTATTAACTGATAAATTTGAAACGTAAAGTTCTCAAATATCAAAATGGTGATTCTGATAAAGCTATAATTAAGCAAAGAATTTTCAGGTTGCGTTTAAATTATCCGAACTAGTCTGAATTAGAATTTGATCGTAATCATATCGATGAAATTAAAAAAATATATGAATAAAGTTGATTGGTCCAATATTCCATGCGTTATAGCGTTATTGGCGAAGATTTGGATTTGTACGCACCTTTTCGTTTTCACCAGTTTATAAATAACACTGGGAAATCTAGCGTCTAGCATAAAACCATTACAATCCATTATTACACTTCACCTACTTCATTGCACTGTCGTATTCTTGTTAAACTAAATTAATGGAAGCCAATAGAAGCCAAAAGAAATCGACATAAACTACGAGACCAACGATGTAGAACCCTACAGAAACGTATGTAAATGTAAAATAGTATACAACAATAGTACCTAATATAAGTAAATAGATGTAAATAGAAGCTCACATAATCCATTATAAGGGAAACTAAAATACAATAACAAAACCAACCAGAACGTCACATAACCAAATAGACCATTGGAAACCAAAAGAAAATATGATACAAAGAATTCAACTCAAACCCATAGAACCATCAGTTAACAACCGAAACCAATAGTAAACCAATAGTCATAAATAGACTAAAGTAGAACCCACTAGAACCCAACTACAGACCTATATAATCTAATAGAGATCATCAGAATCCGATATAAGCCAATCTAAACCAACGAAAAATAATATTAGGGAACAGTACACAATAGAAAGCTATACACCTGAATGAAAAACAATATGAGCCTATATAACTAAACAGAAACCAATAAGATCAAGATTGGTCAATAGACAAAATGAAAGCAACGGAAACTAAAAGAGCAATATACAAATAAAAAAGACCAATGAAACCGTATATAACGAATAGAACTCATTAGAACCTTATAGTGTCGTTGGTGCTGTAGATGGTGACACCTGTGTCGTCTTTTTGGTGTAACTGGTGTTATTGTTGTTGTGGTAGTGTTTTTGTTCTTATTTTTGAATTAGTGGTCTGTTTTGCCAGAGCCAGTTTGCCCGGATATGCTATAGGGGTTTGTTAGAACTGGGTGCTTAAATATTCTTGTTAGTCATAAAGCACTTATGTTTCATACAGTGCTGCGCTCGAATCGGTTGACAGGTTTGATTACATGGACAGTTTTGCATAGGAAGCAACCCGTGTGTGTGTTTGTTTGACGTTGTTCTACTGATTATCAGCCCAGTCTATGAGTTTTTGTGGGTTGTAAACAAACCAGTTGTAATGTTAATTGGAATCAATGAGTTGGACTAGATTTTTAGCAGCCGTTTAAACAGCGGCGATTTCGTAATGCTTTCCTGAATTTTGCGTATAATATAATTTGTTACTTTGAAGAATTCAATCGCTCTGATGGCAATATTTCTATTATGGATATAACGATGAATAGCATACATGTGAGTAAGATACACGTGGAGGGATTTGTGGATAATGGTTTTCACGCTCCGGGGTAAATTAGCGAGTTTGGTAGAGCAGATTTCGAAGCGCATCATATCTAGAAATAGTTAATTGGATATTGATGTCTGATTTGTTTGTTAGCCAAACGAAGACCTATATAGTTTCAATTTTTATGATTCAGTTTTTCTTATTCAATTTTTATATTTAATTTTTATTAATCAATTTCTATTATTCAATTTTTATTATTAAATTTTTATTATTCAATTTTTATTATTCAATTTTTATTATTCATGAACAGTTTATTCTTGGAAATATAGCCTCGATATCATCGAGTATTCAGGTGGCTCAGTACTGCCATATAATTTTAGATTGGCATCCAATACGGCAGTATTATAGCACCAGACCAGTGGTGGATGTACTGACTATTTCATCTGAAAAGGGTGGAAAGCTATGGAAGTATGGATAATTGTAGTTGTAATGGGTTTCAAGCGACGTATCATAGGAAGTGTTAAAGAGGCTCAGAGTTGCACACCGACATCTACGTTGAATATATGTTACATTGTTCTGAACGGATATACAGCGAGGAAGGGCGTGGTTAATTCGCCACAAAATTTCCCAATAAAACGTGGGAAAATAGGTGGTATTCATGGTGATTAACCTTTTATTATATTTTAAACGTTAATTGTTTTATTTCAGAGTTAGGCCAATAACTTAGGCTTAGTGTTAGGAAACACCAGGTTTGGATACACCACTGCAAACCAGCATCAGTTAGAAGGCATGGTAGATGCAGTTTATTTGGCGATCTTGTCGGGTTGTAGGGCATACAAGAGGCAAGTTCCTAAAATTCCCATCGAAACCAGACAACAATACTTCTTATGTTGCGGTTTACGTATGCACGATTATATAATGGTCAGAAATATCAATGTTCATTGGATGGTTAATAAATTAGAAATAATTGTGTTACGTTGAATTGTATTGTGTACATTTTGGACTAAAAATTACAACCGCACTTATATTTTATTTTATTTTAGACTTCATGTAGCTCATACAAACATCCATTCCCACTGAAGGCTACAGATACAGATTCTTAGGCGTGTTTATAATCAGGATAATAATTTCAATAAACGGAAAAATTAAAACACGATTAGCTTAATTAAGAATTGAGTTTAGTATGATATTGCTACAGAAACTCCCTTTCAGAGGTTTTAACGCTGGTACAGGTGGTTTGTGCGATACTTTTGATTATCATGATTAATTAACCAACCCCAAAATCGTAACTATCATTTTATAGAAACAGAAAATACGTACAATATGCTGCGGCGTTCGACTAAAATTCCACATAATCATAAATTTAAGGTTTACATAATGGATGGACAGGAATAATTACGGGTCTTGGCGTTAACCCCTAGTATTAACATTTAGTGCTAATCCCTGGGAATTACCATACACAATTATATTCCCAGCAGCTGTATTTTCAAACTGTTCAGAAAACAAAACTAACGGTAGTTGGGCATCGCCACTGACAAACCGATCACCCTGCCGTCGGCTACGTTCCCCATACGAACTGATTCAGGATTCAACGTTATTTACTTACGTATTATTTTGTTTGTATTATCTCCAATTTTCCAGTTTACTAATAAAGATTTTGGTAGTATAATTGGCGAAACCTGAAAACCCGGAGTCACTGATCACTACACCCCGATGACAGTCGGCTATTCGATCAAATAAAACCATTGTGTTCGTCGACCCTATAAAAACCCCGTAGTAATGATGCAAATAAGTCGTCAGGCGTTGTACAAGATTAACCAATAGAGACAACAGAAACAAGTAATACCAAACCAATGAGACATATAAGCCAATGAGATATATACACCAAGGAGACGCACAGTGACCAATAGAACTCAATAAAAGTCCATCGAAACTGAGAGGGTTAGGTATAGAGTTAGGCCTAAATGTAGGTCAACGCAATATATATTATTTACTTATAAATCTTACGATTGTTGAGAAATTATAACGTATAAATGAGGTTAATAATAACTTCACGATAATCATAAATTATTACTTTTAGTCAAATAGTAATACATCGTAGGTTAAACAGGACGCAACCCCTTACTATTCATAACATTGATCGAACCGTAATCCGAGCATAAACTAATAGACTTGCCATACATTTTACATAAAGCACTAATAGGGACCAACAGAAACCAATACAATACAACCAGCAGAATATTAAAACAGTAGAAAAATCTGAAACCAATAAATCCCCATAGGAATCAGTAGGAACCGATATAACTGAAAGGTTCAATTGAAACAGCAGAAATGAATTGAACCCAATATAAACTTACATAAAGCCCAATACAAGGAACTTAGAAAGTTAGAAGTGACCTCACAGGGCCAATGTCTCAACAGGCTCAAAGTACGATAGGAACATACCCTGCAAAGCTCTAACCGCTAAATATTGGTCCTAAACCAAATTCAATCGATTTTTTTCTTTCTGTTATTATATCAGACTTATGCATACTCTACATTTATCCATTAGTCGACCAAAATAAGGACAACATTGCCAGTTTATCTTCTTTAATTTAACCTTTATTTATAGATATTTACAGTTTCCAATTAACTCATGTGCATCCATTTCGGACCGTAACCCATTTGTACCCTTTTGAGCATATTTTTACTTATGACTCATCGCTACAGTTTGGAATAAAACTGTTTTGTCCTTCAGCTCATGATCACTACTAGTGAATTTTGACAACTTAGGGTGAAATAAGCAGAATGTAATCCACTTTTGGTGGCCTTATATTTATCTTCTTTTAAGAGTTAACTCCTGTGATCGCTTTGAATCTTTTTGTCAAATCCGAAGAAACGATTGCCAGGTTGAAAAAAATAACCCAAGTGACTCCATCCTAAAATTGAATTGCGCGTATGTTTAGCAAGCACCCCCATCGAGTAGGTTTTTTGTATACCTTATCAAAGTAAAATTCGAACTTTTTTCTGTTTTTGATCAATCAAGTCCCTAAATTATAAGCAGTAGGTTCTCCTTCCATCTTCTTGTTTATTTCTATTTTCGGATACGGGATTATTCTTGATATTTTTTGGTTAATTGACGAGAGGAATAAAGTCTACAAAAACGGCACACGATATAACAGAATTAATCGAAAAATCGTAAAAGGTAAAATCAATTTTTTCAGAACATGGCGGTAATTGGCTTAAATTTTCACTCTCAGATTAGAAATAACTGGTCAATAAGGGGTATGTTTTCTACATAACTTTTCGGATTCTTAATTTCCACGTTCACTTCCGGTTGTAATTTTATCCGGAGGTATTGGTCAACGTGTTCATATATAAGTTCAATTTGGATTGAACCGGAAAAAACGAGTTCCGGTTTTTAGGTAGAACTTCCGGTGGTACTTCACAGTTCTCACCTTAAACGCAAGCATAAACCCTTCTCTAAACTTAATCATAAATCTAACAATCCTTACTAAGTTAGGGTTAGGTTTAGAGTTAGGTTTACGGTTTCGGTTAGGTTTAGATTTATGGTTCGGTTTAAGGTTAGGGTTATGGCTAGATTTAGGTCTAGATATAGAACTAGACTTAGGTGTGGGTTGGTTTAACTTATTGTAACTATTCTTTAAAAGCGATAATTGATCATATTAGTGTACGAGATAAAAATTTATATTCATTTAGACTGGTAATGCTACTGCGGTTATTAGTAAAAAACTGAATTTATTTTTATAGTCGAATGTATTTTGTATGCCTAATTTATTTTTACACCCTAGTCGCTAGAGCTTAATTTATTTTCACTAATTTTTTGCAATATGAGTTTTAACTCGTGTGCACCATTTTTGGAACATAACCCATGGGCACCGTGTTGAGCATTCTAGGCTCATGACTCATATATGATCATAGCTAATAATATTTCATCTCGAGATTTACTTTTTTGTTTGTTTCTCTGCTGTTGTGTCTATAAATGTTATTTATAACGGGTTATAAACAACCCGTATATTTTACAGATTGTGAAGCCGAAAATGTTGAAATGTCAAAAATTGTAACGGTTCCTTATAAATTAGCGCAATTAGAATCTGACACAAATATTAGGGTTAGCTTTTGACAGTTTATGACATTTTTTGGCAGTTTAGAACTCAGAGTATGAATTCGGTATCTAAGAGTGTCGAATTAACACATGGACACACCTATCCAGGTCTCCCTCCCCCTCCAGGAAACACCTAAACTTTTAACTGTTTTCAGAATTTCCAAATGTATACCCCTCGTACAGTTAACCCCCTCTAAAGACATACATGTGAAAAAGACATTTTTTAAAACATTAATCTTAACTCATGGGACCACGGCAGCTCACCGAACTAAATCGTGCTAGATTAACTAGGCCCCTGGGCATCCAATAAAAGTATCGATAATATACGCCTATTATTCGTTTTAACGCTATGACCTCGAAAGTCACATTGTCGAAATGGACACATTTATTCCTGTATTTTAGTTTCGAGTAGAATTTTTAGTGAACATACTTTGGGATAGTGTCATGTTTTCTAAATCATAAAAAATAGAAAACTCATACAGCCGTGATTTTGCCACTTTTTGAAAATGTTGGCTATAACTTTGTTGGCCTATAACTGGTCACGTGTTAAGAATTCGGAGTCGGTCATATGAGAAGAATTGGAGCTTCAGTCATGACGCGTCGAATATGGGATTTGGAAATCCCATTTTTGGGCAATAACTAGGTCACGTGTTAAGAATTAGGGGTCAATCTAATGAGAAGAAATGCAGCTGTCATCCATGCGCATCGAATGAGTCCAATTTCAGGGAAAATCGGACAGTTTAAAAATGTGAAATTTTATGGCAATTTAATATTTC
>SCLF01173432.1:0-10132 GCA_004367975.1 Mesochordaeus erythrocephalus
AGTTGACGAAGAAAAAATTTCACATGAAAACATATTGGATGAACTAAACTGCAAATTGGAAGAAATGCAACTTGTTATTGAAACATTATTCACTTAATAAATTTGAAAAAATACCGGCTTAATTTTTTTTAAACTGCCCTGTTTGGTCCTGTACTGTATATCAAACGATGCAGGATCAAAAAGTCGGCAGGAATATGTAAAGATTATATTCCTACCTTGTCTGTATCGGGCTCCAACAGGCAGACCTAATGGGAACCATCGGGACCAAAACGACAACGCACTTCTCATTTCATATTTTTGCTTTTTATGCTTATTATACCGTGCGCTGATAATGAAACAAGTATATTAACCTCCAAGTTTCGAGGTGGTCGATATATAAATCTGCAAGCAATTATAATACTATAGTAAAAATAGTTTAGTTGTCAAATAGATCGGCAACATCAGTGTTAATATAGGATCCCTATGCACAGTTTTCCGTTCAATTATGATAGAACCGGCTCCGAGTAAATAATTCATCTAATCTAGTTATTGCTGACAACTGATAGCTTAACCAGACTTACTGAGTCTTATAGAGCTTTACTTGCGGCTCCGAATCTGTTCTCAGAATATCCAATACTGTACGGCATCGTATATTTAACCCCCCTAAAATTTGTTCGAAAAAACGTTATTTTAACTCCTGGGGGTATGGCAGATCACCGAACTAAATTGTACTAGCTGAAGTATACTTCAGGGCATCCAATAAAAGCATCCAAAACCTACTCCGATTATTTCTTTTAAAGCTATGGACCTCAAAATCACATTGTTCAAAAATGGACAAAATTGAATTTGACCGTCCTGAAATTACGTTTTTACGCAATTGTTCGAGTCGGATTTTTAGTCAACATACTTTGGGATCTTGGCATGTTTTCTAAATCATAAGAAGTCGAAAAGTGAATTTTGTCACTTATTGAAACTTTATCAGCATTTAGACAAATTTATGCTTAAAACTAGGCGCATTTTATATTAAATTGTACATAATAATGCAATAATTCAGTGCTAAACGTTCTAATTTTGCTGGTATTGTGCTCAGGCGACGCTGGTGATTCTCGATCCCCCACTTCTCTTTACCTAACTCACTTGGCTTTTGTGGACTTGATATTTGTCTTATCATACCCATACATACGATTACAGTACAAGATGGCATCTGCTTGGTCTAACGAATTTAATAATGGGTCAAAATAATGGTTACATTAATTTTACATACAAATTTTGACCCAAACGTTTAGCAAACTGTTATGTGTCTGGAAAGAAACAACACGAACATTAAACATGTGTGACACGGATTTATATTATGTAACATGTTTTCAATATCAGTTTAACCCTGTTGTAAAAAAACTGGAGAGATGTAACAGCGCAACGTTCTTTATTTTCGGAATTTCTCTTATTGTTTAGATATTCGACTTTGAATGACCGTAATTTTCACTTTTTTTCAATAAATTTAGTCATCCATGGCGCAAGTGGCTGATTTCACAGTAAAAGTATAATTGAGTCTCGCGTTCGATTTTTTCTGTCTTCGCCGATTTTCATAAAGAAAAAATGACAACAACCCTTGACACCTACGCGTTGTAAGTTATCGACCAATATATTGATCAATCAAAGCGCGTAACGGTTACGTGACAACGCGTACTGAAATAATTCGCGCCGATAATTCGTGGCCTTTTCAATATTAGAAACTCAACCTTACAATTTTGTACATAATATGGAGTATTAAAGAATAAAACTGCTGATATACAGAATTAAGCGGCATACCGTCTATTTAGTTTTCTGTAGATAGCCTGTAAATAGTGTGACGTCACGGAAATGTACCGAAAGTCTGGCGCAATCACTTGTGTTGTGGACTTGAGATCCAAAGGTAACGTGTACGCTTTGGACTAGGACCAAATTTTTCTAAGACTTAAAACGCTATAATCACATCTCTCCAATTTTTCCGAAGCGAAGTCGCACAGTTTTTTACGAGAGGGTAATACTAATTGAAATCCGGAATTTCCTCGAAATATAGGCGGGTGGATTCTAGGGATTTTTTTGCGAACGGAGTCGTTTCTGTAAATGGAGGAAATAGGTGGGAACATATGATATAAATCAAGCTCGTTCATCTTCATCAAGCATAAAATTTCTACGTTCTTCCTATTGTTTCTTCAACTCTTCTAGTTGTTCGCTACTAGGCTACTAATTTTCATTTTATTCCCGCATTCAAGTTGATTTTTCTTGCCCCCTTTTAACTCGTTTGGCCTTATTCAATTCTGTCTTTTACCCTTTTAGACCTTATTTCTACCACTGTAACGGTTGTTTATAATTGTGTCTCACAAAGGGCACTTATACATCATTATACATGCATTTCTTTTCCGACTGTGATGTACTTACCCATTTGTGCTTCAATGCGAAGGTAAACTGAGTTTAGGAACTTTCCTAATTCCAACTTTTTGGAAATTAGAAATATTCAAATTTTGGTTTTTCAATTTTTAGAAAATTACACATTTATTAACAGTATTTTCAAGGCACTATGCCTTGTATATAATTGTTTGCGTGTAGCCTATACGGGCACACTAGCATGTATATATAACTTTGACACAAAATTTACGAGTTTTACAAAATTCAAACTTTTACATTGTTACAATATTTCTTCTTTTTCTGATTCCATTGGTCTGTCTTCAGCTTCTGAACCATCATCTCGTCTTGTTGTGTCAATGCGTAACATGCGAATTTGCACAATATAAAATTGATACGACCAGTATAACGGCGATGAGAAATCAATGCATGTAAAAGAGAGTAATCGATGCAAATTGAGTACTGTATTTGTAGATACGCTGACGGCAAATGGTAACTCGAATAGGATTTGTGTGGACCTGTTTCAAACATGAGATCGGACAACTTTTCTGCAATTATCGGGTCATGTGGTTGCCGTTTGTTAAGAAGTACATTGTACTTCCACAAGTACACTGTGAATGTGAGACAGATTGTCTAGTGATAATCTGCATGTAAATAGAAGTTGTCTATACTCCAATATAAATTTGGGTAAGACTGTATTAAGACTCCATGTTTAGGGGGACTTCAAAATCTTCTTACTTCTGTTTTTGTTTTACTCCCGCTGTTTAATATCCTGTTTCCCTGTGCTGTGTTCCGAATTTTCCTGTTTGGTTTCTTGATCGCAAATTATAACAGTCTTTTAGCCAATGGCCTTACGAAGCCGTAACGGTTTGGCTGCTGGTATGGGTCGATATAACCTTGGCTGCTCGAATGACTGTTGTTTTAAATGTCCACCTGGTGAATTTGTGTAGCTTGTGTACCATCCAAAGTATATCTAGTTAACTGCAAGGTCGGACTAATTACACCGGGCACTTTTTCTACATGCTGAAGATTCACAAAACTTGTGTTCTATATCTTTATTCTGACGCTCGCCTAACTTCGCTGTTTCTTAGCCCACTTAGAAAAGGTCGTTCATCTTATGTCGTTCATTCAATTGTATCCAGCGCCAATTTCTTTAAGTTTTTCTCCGTAAATTCACTGATCTTAGTTTGAGCCCCTTTTGCAATCCCTAAAAAAGATTTCATTTGAGTTATGTATATCTTCGACTTGTCTGATGGAACAACAGTATTGTGGCAAATTAGCACAGCCATTTGTATCAGTAGTATTTACGGTTTTGCCTTCTGTTCGCGAATGCAGCAGCACCCGTAAGGTTTTTCAGTTGAGTAGAAACTTGGCGTCTAATTTCGTTAATATACGTTTATACAGCAACTTTTCAGCTGATTAATTACCTCTAACGCGATTTACCCCACCACAACGTACTACACAACAATCTCCAGGTTATCTGTCGAACCTTAGGACATTTTACTAGTTATTTTGAACCAATGCAGTAACCTTAGACTGTACATCATCAATATTATACACAGTAAATATATCCGTCAAAGTTTCAATATACATGCTAACTTTACTCTCAATCGACCGATACATTGCGATTGTGCTTAGAAATCAACGATCAAAATTTTACAAGGTGGCGTCAAGATTTCGAAAGTCACTTACCAAGATTAATTTGGTAAGTCGATTGTTTAAAATATAACTGTTTTAGACATGTCCTTAAAATGTAATACAAAAGCCAAGATTATTTAAATGTGATTCTCAGACATGTGTATATACTGAAAGGATACGCGGTTTACTTTATTTGCAACCGCACTAGTTTATGCTGAGACTGTTCTCCGTATTTTATTTATCAAAGTCTCAAATGCGCCGGCTTAATACAAATAAAGTAACAGGTGTGTCGATTTGGGATATAGTGCGGATATCGTCTTACTACGCTCATCTTAATTGTTCTCTAATTAGCCAAATATTACATTTTTATGACTCATACATCCAAGTCCTATAAGAAAATTAGACTCCGCGATAGTAATTGCGGTGCGAATATAAAACATGTAGGAAAATAACAGTATTATCTTGCGTTAGTGTATAGCGTTATGGATTATAACTCGTACTTAATACTTGGCTAATAATAAAAGAGTTCCGGCGAAAACGTGAATAAGAAACAATACTTCAGAACCGATACAAAATATCGGTGTGGACTTATTTTACCGCATGAACTTGGAAACCATTAAAAAATATTTATTTTCCAAAACGCGCATTTCATTAATAAACCCCAATTTGTTCAAGTTATTGGGAATCGATAAAATCAAGGTTTCCGCTGAATAGTTAATATCTATATTTCGGTCTCCACTTAACTATTGATCGATCGATATCTTGACCAATTTTCAACGAAAAATGTCGAATTTTCAATTTGTTTTCCTATCTAAGACATAGCTATCTTAACTCGTAAAAAACTACAATTTTTAAAGTGTTAATTCCAATGCACCTGTAGGTACTTAAATTGTTTAAAGATAGTATTCCACTAGAGGCCGCCTCGGGCAACAATTCGTTGTGATTCGCGATTCAAAATAACCAACTTCCGGTTTTAAGCTGTCACATCCGGCGGTACTTCCCGTCTAAAAATAGTTCCAAAAAATCCCACGTCCAATTTAGAGGGGTCGGTAGGGGTCAATCACACATTCAACTACGTCTAAGTCCTTAAAACGCTAACAACAGGTTCACTGGTAAAAAAGAACCAAAAATGGTGCCCGAGAGATATCCCCCAGTCAACTAATAGTTCCAAAAATGAACTTAAAAATTGAAACATTATCCGCCGTGCCATAGATTAGACGACAAAACAGCTTGTTACGGCCCCGTCTTGGGTCGCAAATTTAGGTTATGAATTTCTTGAGAAAGAATTTCGTTTATATTGGTGACCACTTCGAGATATAATATGCCGCATTATTGCTATGTCTGAGAGTTACGTCTTACGGTACCAGCGCATTCAATATTTAAAACGTATTCATTGATACAGGACGTAGTCAAGTTCCAGGATGAGTTCCATAAAATCGAAAAATAACACTTTCTGATCAAGTTTGGAAAATTGAATAGTTCCATACCATCGTATTATTTGTGCGTAACTAATTGTAAAATGCGAACCTTTATGTATATACCTGTAAACTAAGAATCCACTGAAAAACTAGATTATTCCAGAAAACAGATTTGAGCACTTCTAGACCTCATATAAATGAAGGGCAAACTAACCGAAAAAGAAAAAATATGTAAAACAAAGCCAAATATAAAGTTTTTGCTCCCATATCTTGAGACTTAAATAATCATGAAATAGTTCCCTAGGACTAAACTAAAGAGTCCTGAGAGTTAACCAAATGAAATTTCAACTGAAAAACCGAAATTTCAGTTGAATTTGGGAGAATTAAATGGTCTGAAGTCCTCCGGCAAAATAGGAACTATTAATACCATGATTATTCGATTCAGATTCATTCAATATTTCGATCCTGAAGAACCTGAACGAATTAAAAAGCTGTAAAAAAATATTTTGATACAAGCAAAAATACATAAATCAAACCTATAGTAAGATGTGACACAAAGGACAATGCAGGGAAAAAATCACGATTAAAGCACGAGATTTATATGCGAATTTTATGTTAAGTAGATGCATGTCATAATCATGGATACCGAAGTTATGGTGGCTTGAAAATTGGCAAAAAATGACTATTTTTCGAGATCGATGTTTGTGACACTGGTACGACCCTTTTTCTTAAAATATAAGGAAAACTATTTTTTTACAAACTTGAAAAATTGAGGATTTTTCCACCGTTATCAATGCGCTGGAAAACGGTCGTGGTGGTCATGGTAGTCGAAATTTTAACTTAGTTACGACGAGTTGTTGAATCGACTATCACTCTCAAATTTCTAGTCAAGTGGTAATATGCATTCGGAGCTTTAGCATATTATCAAGCGTATTTTGAGCTCCCAGACATGAATCGGAAGGAGTGTGGTTACTGAGGGCCTAGGGGATCCCGAAAAGCTTCTGTACCGATAAAATAATGATGCAAATCGTGTTGGTACTGTCTCTCCATCACTTTCAACTTGCCACTGGGTATCGGAATCGAAAAAATCTCTAAAAAGCTAAAGAATATGAGTATTAGTGACGGAAGGCATTGGATTATATTGTATGGAGAAGACTGGCTTGTGGTGATAGTTGGCAACCAGTAGGCCCCGTGTGAGTCAAAGCGGACACGATAAGCTTTTTAATACGAGAGTCGTGAATTCCAGTCCTTTGTCTTACGAATGTTTATCGTCGAGCCGATAATTTGAGTGCAATCGAAGGAAGATTATATGGAGTGCATTTGCCCTCGGAACTGGACGTATAGGTTCTGGGAGTTGAAACCTCCGCTGCGAATTGGTGTAAGTGGTTCGAACGGTGCCCTGACTTGACTTGGAGGCCTATATAATCTATCAAGATTTAGGACGCAGAGCAAGAAGTAATCACGGTGGTTAAAAAGTGTGAAAGTAGTGACGTGTCAAATAGCAATCCTCGCCATCAACGGCTATCAACGCCACGAAGACAACACAGAAGAACGAAATTAGTACGGTTGAAAGTACGGAGGCCATTAGCGAAGCAATCAACTAACCCGGTACGAATCTTGGCGGGAGATGGCAGACGAATCAGTACTAGAACGATTGGGAAACTTGCAAGCAGACTCCACATCTTCATTAAACACGATACCGGTAGTGTAGTATCACAGGACACAGGCAAGAAGAATTCCGTGTAATAGCATGACAATGGTTCATCTGCGAAAAATACGGGCATACTATGTTCGCGGAAGATTTAATCCGGCAAAGAACTAAGCAGGGGATTTACAAAAGAACCAGTCACCCCTATCGTGACTATTATTCCTGTAAACACACGACTTTTACCAATAAAACAAAATTTGAACAAAAACGTATGTTTCACGGAAAATAGGCACGGCATCGGAAAAACCTTTGTGAAGGTATGGTTAGAAAGAAAAAGCTGGTGTTCAAACAAGAAATTTTAATTCGGCCAAAATCCGAAATTATGGTAGGAGCAATCAATAATTCACCTACCTCGGAATGGTTTACGATAGAAAATGAATGCAGGATGAAACCATTGTGAGCACTTTCCAGTTCGTTTATGCAACGTTACGAACGTTGGAATAAAAATCTGGAAAAGACGTCCCCTGTCGAAAATGTCGCCGGTGAAAAACGAGTTGACGAAGTGGAAGAAAGAGGAGAAACGGGTGACCGTATTTTGGGATAGGGTATATCAAAAGGTAGGGTCAACAGATAATATTTTTTCGGATATTTTTGGGGACGTGGGAAGGCCAATAATACATGTCTTGGCAGAACAAAGCAGAATGAGGTACAAACAGAAGGGGGAGGAAACACGGAGCAGGTGTGGCGGGAAATAATGAAAGAGGGAACGCAGAAAAATGGTGCAGGTAAAGGAAGGCGGTAGAAAATATGACGGAGGAACCGGAACTAAAAAAACGAAAACATATTGCGAGAAACTGGAAATATCGGGGCCGGAAATAATATATAACCTGCGGACCAGAATAACGTCGACGGAAGAGGTGTTTGATGCAAACAGAAAAAAATGAACGAAAAAGGGCTGGAAGAAGAAGACCGAGAATACAACATTCGGCACACGCCTGATTTATTTAATCAGCCATTAATCCCGTACTCAATGGTAAATGTTATCGGAAATCCCGAACACAAAAATCGGAATGGGGTTATCATGGTGAAACTAAAGAGAACAAATTTATTTATAAAAAGAAAACTGACGGAAAAGATGCAGATCGAAAATATGCCAAAAACCTCCCTTGACACAAATCACATTCCACTACGCAGCTACAGACGCAACAAAATCAGAAACATCGAAAAATAACACTTTTTGAAGAAATTTGAAAACTTGAGTAGATCCATACCATCGCGGGATTTATATGTAAATAATTGTAAAATGTGCCACTTAGGAACTTCTAGAGAATAAGTGCCTCAACCGATTTAGCTCATAAATCAAGGTGTGGGAACGGGGAACATAACCGAAAAAGAAAACATGAAAAACGGAGCAGTAAAGCTCAGGTCTCCAAAGGAAATTAACCAGAATCGGTAAAGTAATGGCGTATCATTATATACAACTGACACGGAATAATCCGTTACAGTTACAAAGTGTGATGACCCGAATACCAAATAGTAACTTAGAGTAGTGTACAAATAGGTATTTAGGTACTTTGGTCTGGATTCGACCTAATATTACTGACGATAGAATTCCGTATATTTCTCTGTCGTTTCAAAGTATATGTAAAGAAGCCTTTGGTCTTATCCATTTCTCCATTACATCATTTTTGCAACAATCTGATCAGAAATCGCTGTTTTTGTTGGGAACAAAATATATTGAAAAGTCTATTTTCCAATGACTTGACATCCAAAGCCAATTCGAGTAAATATTGAAAAATAAAATAAAACTCCTAGTTCTGGCATTGAAAATTAATTGATTTTAATTTTCTCCGTTTTGAAATACCTTACAAGTCATATGAAAAAAGCTGCCTGAGAGGCATAAGCCGAATAAATTATACCAGGTGGTTTAGGCTATTACACGGCTGTCAAGAACCCCCCCCCCCACCGGGGTTCCAGGGAGCAACTGATATCGTAACGATACTTAGTGAGTCGTATACAGTTTTTACTTGCGGTTCCGAATCTGTTCCTAGGATATGCAAACTTGTACGGCCTCGTACAGTTAACCCCCCTAGAGACAGACGTAAAAAGACATTTTTTGAAAACTCCTAGGGACATGACAGCTCACCGAACTAAATTGGTTTAGATTAAGTGGACCCCAGGGCATCCAATAAATCATCGAAAACATATTCCGATTACTTATTTTAAAATTATAGACCTCGAAATCACATTGTTCAAAAATGGACAAAATTAATTTTGACCGCACTAAACTTTAGTTTTTTCGCAGTTGTGTTGAGTGGAATTTTTACGAACATACTTTGGGATTTTGGCATCTTTTCTAAATCATAACAAAATAGAAAAGTGAAAAATTCGTGATTTTGTCATTTTTGAACATGTGTACTTTAAAAACCCAATTTTGGGGCTATAGCTACGTCACGGTTTAAGAATTCGGGGTCAGTCCTTCGAATATAATTGAATCTGGAGTCATGACGCGTCTAATAGTCCCACTTTCGAGCCAATCTGGCATACTTCCTGAAAACCCATTTTTGACTTCTAGTGACTATAACTACATAACGCGTTAGGAATTAGGGGTCGATCACTTCAGAAGAAATCTAGTTGAAATCATACATTTTAAAATATTGTGAAATATTATGGTCATTAGAATACAAACAAATGTGATTTCGGGAAGTATGTCCGATTTGCTCGGCAGTGAACCTATTCGACGCGTCATAACTCCAGCTTCAATTCTTCTCAGAGGACCCACCCCGAACTCTTAACACGTTTCCTAGTTATAGCCCAAAAATGGAATTTTTAAGAACAAATTTTCAAAAAGTGACAAAATCACGAATTTTTCACTTTTCTATTTTGTTATGATTTAGAAAATATGCCAATATTCCAAAGTATGTTCACTAAAAATTCGACTCGAAAAACTGCGTAAAAACTAATGTTTGGTTCGGTCAAATTCAATTTTATCCATTTTTGAACGATGTGATTTCGAGGTCCATAGCTATAAAACAAATAATCGTAGTATGTTTTCGAGGATTCT
>SCLF01173544.1:0-10129 GCA_004367975.1 Mesochordaeus erythrocephalus
TGCAGGAATGAAAAATTAGTGATGTTGTCGCTTTTTGAAAATTTGTACCTTATGTGGCCTATAACTTAATTCTCTCTTGACATCCACGTTGGCAACGAAGACAATTTGTGTCCAATTAAGATACCCCAATTCCATTCGGCCGGCTGCCATACCCCAGGCCGCCATTATGATTTTATTAGCGTTATTTTATTTGACCCGATACGAGTTGTTTTGTGTGTGTAGGTTTATAATTGCCTTTTAATTCTAAAATTGTTGCACCCTTTTCCCAATCTACTAATCAGAAATATACAAAACTGCAATTGCGAAAAACAAAATAAAAGTGGCGCTACCACATTAAGGACAGAAGAAATTCGCTATCTGAAGCAATGGCTAGGCTGCTTAAAGAGCAAGATATTCTGGAAGAGATCTTGCTGGAGGAAATAGCGTTGGATGTACTTTTTCAGATTCCACTTGAAATAATTTTATGCTGTCAGTGACACAAAAAACTTCTTCAACCTAATATACGCGTTTGGAACAACGTTACCCAGTCGAATATAAAGGAATGGAAGGAAATTTATTCTCGAGTTCTGGAACTTCTCCTGAAGCGAGGGGAAATTGTGATAGTGGGTGAAAAACCCTGGCAAAAAAGTCGAAAAGATTAGCAATAAAACAAGCTCTGGTTAATTCGGAATAAGCATGGCAAAACAGTTACTCTCTAAATGTGCATATACATGATGCAGAGCGATTAAACTGGCCAGAAGACCCTTCAGAAAGTGTGCCGATAATTAGATTCAAAACAGATAAGGGAAGAATCTCTTTTACAGTTGATAAGAATGCTTCGGTTACACAGAGAGAGGCTTTTCAAAATCAACGAACATTGATGTATTTCACATCAGCAAAAAAACACCTATTATTAACGAATATATTTGCTGCATTCAGTTCGAAAACAGTTTGAGACACTATAATTTCAAACTGGATGGGACAAAAGAAGACGTTCGAAACCGAACAGATCATGTAGACTACACATATTTAGCATTTAGTTTCTTACAAATGCTAAAAATCGATGAAAATAGCAAACCAAAGTTATGTACTTGGCAGTTGAAAATCGGAGATATGGATTCGGATGAGATAAACCGAATTATGGCCAAACTGAACAGTAGAGAGACGAAAATAGGAAGCATAGAGAAAGCCAAAAAACAAGTAGCAAGGCTTGTGTGTACGGAAAGAGAAACATGTCAAAGGTGAGAATTAATGATTGTGAGAAGGAATGAACAATTTCCCAATAAAGGCCATAGACAAAAAGAAGTCAGGCAAATAAACACTTTACAGGAGTTAAAGGACTTCTTTCCAATAATTATTATGGATGATAGAAGAACAGTGCAGGTTCAAGCGGCCAAAAACAACTTAGACTGGAGCAGACAGTCGGCTAGAGAGCAGCCTAGGATCGCAAGATCAGAGCAAATAAAGTCGAATCTGGTACCAGAAAAAATTCAACCGGGCTACTATCAAGAAATAGTAGAAAAAAGAATTCAACAAACTTCTCAGCATGAGAAAACAAAATCGAAAGACTGGTTTTCAACATGGGAAAATTCAGATCTGGAGATTGAGCGCACAGTTCGAAGGTTCAAGGCCATTACAAGCCTAAGGCGAAAAAATGTCAACGTAGCGTGTAATATCTTGGGCGCAGCTGTGGATTACTCAAAATTTATAAGACTACTTTATCGTCCAAATTACCTCAATCCATGTGGTCATTGGCTTGATATACATCCAAACGAACTAAACAGACCACAGTTGATTATTAATAATCATCAAAAAGATTTTATTCAAAGTTGCTTAAAAACAGCATTGACGGTGACTCAGCAAAAACGAAACAAAACATTTTCAACCTGGTGCTAACTCTCCAAGTTAAGCCCCAAGACTACAAAGATTCGGAGGTAAACGATTGGCTTTCATTTAACCAGAAAGTTGGGTTTATACTAAAAAAAGAGGTAAATTATTATATTGAAATCCTGAAATAAAGCCATTCTTAGCATTATAGTCTGAGGAAAAACAAGCCTAAGACTGTATGAGTCTTAGAATGGAACATGACTAAAATCCATTTTGAGTCTGGAAAAAAACATGACTAAGCTTAGCAAAGACATGACTAAGACTTTAGACTTATAAGCTTAGGTGACTCTTAGAGCTTCGAAAAATAGGAAATCTTTTAAATATTAATAGAAACATGACTAAGACTAGTCTTAGAATGACCATGACTAAGACTATCTTTGTCTTAGGAAAAAACATGAGTAAGACTCTTACAGTCTTAGAAGAAACATGACGAAGACTATCTTAGTCTTAGGAAAAACATGACTAAGACGTTTACAGTCTTAGCCAATACATGACTAAGACGTTTACAGTCTTAGCCAATACATGACTAAGACTTTGAGTCTTAGGAAAACATGAATATAATGTACTAAGATTCTGTTAACATTCACAAGCAGAGTGTAAAGAGAATCTGGGAAAGAATGCGCTTAACAAAAAATACTGAAACAAAAGTCCGTCACCTTTATGAATACAATTCAGAAAGTAATAAAAATAAAAGGAAAAACAAATTCCTGGAGAATATTAATAAAGAGGTTAACAATTTCACCGTTTCAGTTCAAATGAACCAAGAAATAATAAAAACGGGTATTTTAATTTTATTATTAACATAAACAAATTGCAAAAATTAACCTTTATTTTTTGGAAATGTCGGAGCTCGTAATTATTCCGGATACGGAGAATGAAAAATTACTGCCATGCAAACCGGCAGAAACCATTAAAAAATTGGCGGCAAGAGCGGGAAAGCTAGCAACCAAACAAACAAAGGTAAAAACCGAAGAAAAGAAGGCAGTGTCAATGCGTGGAAAATCAGCATATAGTACAACAACATTTTTTAAGGAACTGCTTTTGATAGACGACATGAGCGTTCAAGAGAAGCAATTCCGTTACAAACTCAAAGATTACCAGCTCTTCACTGCAGATGTTTTTGATCTCCGAAAGAACATGATGACAAGTGAAGAAGCAAAGGGTGAATTTTGAAGAATCATCAGTCTCATAAAGAACAGATGGATTCCAGAAAGTCAAGGTGAAAACTTAAAATTGGCAACTAGTCAAGGACGGGAATCAGAGCTGGAATCAGAACTAAAACAAGAAAAGTTGCTCCACCAGAATCAACATCAACAAATACAAAACATGGAGCAGCAAGTAGTGGACTTGCAGAACAAACTGGAGATTTCTTTAAACTGCTCGAAAAGACAGCCAATAGAGCCTCGAAAATTCTGCAGATTAAGCCAAAACTGAGTGAACCGCCAGAAAACTCAGCACCTAAAAACCAGGATATGCTAATGCTATGGAAAAATAAATTTAGAAGATGGCATGCTAGATGGAAGATGTTAGGAAATGAGGACGAACAAAACAGAGCGTCAACATCAATTCCACAAGAAGTGAAATTGGTACTCAACATATAGAGTACAAACAAAATCGGAATTGGACCAATTACGAAACATTGATCAGCAGAACAACAAAGTAATGGAAAAATAGCTGACGAATTACGACGGCAAGTGGATAAAAAGACGTATGTGAGTGACCGAATGACGGCGGTGTAAGTTGTGGACAAATTTGGAAAGCAGGCAATTGCCAGTCTGGAAAAAAGAATGTACAAGGAATTGGAAGCAAAAACGAAGCAATTACATGAAGATGTAAAGGCACGTTTGGAGGTGGTAATTGAAACGGATTGACAAAAACTTCGACAGTCAGAAAATAAACCGGAAGTCGATTTGTTCCTCAGAAACATAAGACAAGAAATGACAGCCAGTGATGGAAACGGTTGGTGGGATGCCAAAGATACAGAAGACAAGCAATAATGCGTAGAAAACATTGGGTATTACAATCATTGTTGCTATGTATTACGATGGATGCTAACGAGACCTGGTAGTTACTAATCAGAAGACTTTGACAACCGGGCAATGAATCTAAGATGTATTTTGATTCATTTTCAACTGGAAAATTCCGAACAAACAGTCCGAATACTTCAACTCCTTAAAAAGCCGATGGATGCTACGCGTTACATCGGACAGCAGAAAAGCCAATTTCATTTTATGATTGGTGAAGGAGTGAAGACAATAGAAAACCTATATGAACCAAAAGAGGTAGCCAAGTACGTAAATATACGGGCTAGAGATCATTCGTTTCTCAGGGAAAGGGGTTAGAATACAATTTAAATTTTGTACAATTGATATTCATGATATATTCCATGGTGAGCCACCCACAACGAAGAAACGAAAGGTGGAAGAAGTACATGCCGAACAATCGTCGATTACAGAAGAACAGTTGGAAACATCCGAAGACGAACAACCGTTAAAAAGAACAAAAAATAAAATCACGGTAAGAAGACTTTATTCATTTATGAATACATCTCATGTAGCTGGTCCGTTAAAAACTGGAAATGAGCAAAATATTCAGACAACAAAACGGATTAGTTCGCCAGAGCTGATCACTACTATCCAACAGATGACTGGATCTGAAACCACGACTCGAAACAATTTGTCAGCTTCAATGGAGCTACAGGATTTCGACTTAGCACAACAAGAAGATCGAGAAAGTGAATAGCGAGTTCAACAGACGCTGAAACATCTGGAGCACGAAGCAATGGACATTCTAATTGACACAGAAACATCATCCAAGAAGCAGCACAAAAGGGGAAGAAAATAAGTTATAAAATGTTTCTAGCACAACAGTGCAAATGAACCAAGAAAACAAAATGCTTCTTCTGTAAAAGCTACTTTTATTCTTGCTTACACCTGATTAGCAGGTTATCCTCAAATTAAACAGTCAGATGAAAATTAAAACGATGACTCTTCTAGTCTTCGAAAACAATATGGCTAAGAATTTTGTGAGTCATAGTGAAAAGAAGACGAAGTTTTAGTCTTACAGAATTAAGATGTTTCAGTCTTAGTAAAAATATGACTAAGACTTCTTGGTTTAATGAAAACATGACTTTCTGAGGCTTGGTGAATATAAAATTAAGACTTTTGTAGTCTTAGAAAAAAATATATGACTAAGACTTCGGAGTCTTAGTAAATATAAGACTAAGAAGTGTTAGTCTTAGTAAAAAACATGACTAAGACTTTCCGAGGCTTAAGGAAGATAAGACTAAGATTTTTTAGTCTTAGTAAACAAACATGACTAAGAGTTCTGAGTCTTAGTGAAAATAAGACTAAGACTTTTAGTCTTAGTAAAAACATGACTAGGACTGTCTGAGCCTTAGTGAAAATAAGACTAAGAAGTGTTTAGTCTTAGTAAAAACATGACTAAGAGTTTCTGGGTCTTAGTGAAAAGAGGACTAAGACTTTTTTAGTCTTAGTGAAAACATGACTAAGACCTTTTTTAGTCTAGAAAGAAAACACCGATAATACTATTTTAGATAGATAATCGAAATCGGAAGATGCCGAAAGTACGACAAAGGTTAATAGAGTACGATAAAGGATAATACAGTAAGAAATAGAAGACAGGAATAAATATTTTAGAATTACAGAACCAGGGAAGACGTTAGACATCAATGTGCGTGTTCAGGAAGGATGCTAGAAGATAAAGGGAAAGCACAATCTCCTTTATACGGACCAAAATGTGAATACATGATAAAGATGAAAAAAGATGGAAAAAAGATGGAATTAGGATTTCTTAAGTCCACTGAAATTTGTTCCACCTCTACTCCGACTGGTAAATAGAAGAGGAGCAATGGTGTTGAGTAGAGAGGGAAATATACAAGGACCATTTTTTCATCACCAATGGATTAAAAAAGGATGGGTACTATGTGAACAGCAAGAAAACAAAATCCAAATTGGGCAGACTTATATTTCCGTCACGAAAAAGATTTTTATGGAGGAATGCTATCAGATTATAAGCAGATAGCGATGCTAATGATTCCAGAAATGACAGGCTTGAGAAACCAACATCAAGCATTTGAGGCAATTCATAGAGGTGTCGATGTGTTTTAAAATGTGGCGCCGATTACAATGAAATTAGGTAAAAACTTTCGAAAAAAGGACTAATAGCAACTAATACGGGCATACATAAACAGTATGAAAGTATGAATCGCATAAAGGATATGCAAACTGGAAAGGAAATCAAGATAACCAAAGAACAAGTAAGACTTCATCGGAAAGGAAAGACTCATCGAACGGAGGAAGCCATACAGCAACATAACACCAAAACATTTATTTTGGGAAAAAAGGGAGGAAACGTTTGAAAATTGGTACAGTAAAACGAAGGAAATTCCGCTGGCAATCACTCCCTCAGGAAATATAGTGAAACCCATTATCATCAATTCTGATGAAGACTTGTTACAAGCAAATATACAATTCGTTGTTAATACACTCGAAAACTGGCTTCAAACGGGAGCTATTACAATCATGAGGAAACATGAAACAACACAGCTTCAAACTCCGTTAGTATTAGCAGCGCTAGACTCAAAACCAAGCATATGCGTTGATGGAGGAATTATCAAAACCATGGAGGAACAATCAGCACATTGCAAAATGGAAGGCCTCCAACAAATCCTGGAAGTTATAAAATTACAGGACAGACTAAATAAAGAAAGTCGAAAAATGACTTCTTTTCAGTTTGAAAATTCGACATCAATATTTCAATTAGTAAACCTCATTGTCATAAATTACCTAGGAAGACGAGGAGTAATGGCGTCATTGTATTTAGATTACAGACTATTTATGGATACAGAAGAGACGCTAATCGCAGATGATTCTATGAAGGATCATCCGTATTCAGAGAAGACACTTTAAATTGTTTTTTCGGTGCAATTCTCATAATAACGACGGGTGGAGAGACTACGAGAGACTACGAGGCATAGCAGTCAGTTTTCAAATAGCATGTAGTAAAATGAAATGCTATATAAGACAGAGTGATAGCGCATGCGAATAGAACGGATGACAAATGGGCAGACAATGATGAAGACCTCAAAAAAGAACTTCAAAAATGGCAAGACCCTGACTATTTAAAGATACAGAGATCTTGGTTACCTAAGAAAACGGTAAATTTACAAAAAATGGTGCTCTTCACAGACGCATCACAAGCTGCAGCAGGATATTGCTGGTTTACTAAGACAGGAAATAAGCAAGTGATAAGATACTTCAGTGCAAAAACAGCAAGACTGGGCAATACACAACAGCACACAACAGCACAACAATACACAACAGCACAATATACACAACAGCAATACTCATTTAAGCACATGACTGAAACATTAAATTTCATATTTATTGGATCGCCACGGAATATCAACTAGCAGATGCAGCATCCACACGGATTGATTGGAATGAGGAGTTCATGCCTCAAGACATATTCAACAAATGGCAGAAAGACTTGAAGTTGACATTCACGATAGATGCAATGGCAACAAAAGAAAACACTAAAGGCACAAAGCTTATATTATGGCAGCAAAGTGATCAGGCCTGGGCAAATGATTTATTTTCAATAACAGCTGCAAAATTACAGGGACAGATGGTTTACGTGTTTCCACCAAAAAACATCTTAGCTAATGTTAGCATACATTAAGAACAAGTTACTAAAAACAAGTTTAGTAGTGGTAGGGCATATCTTCGCGGAATGGCCACTGGCACTCACAGCAACGATGAAAAATGAGCAGGCAACAGTACACATCTAAAAAGGAAATGGTATGCATTAACAATGGTACCATCTGAGGAAAAGCATATGATAGCTTTCTTCTGGTTATGCTGGAACTGTTAAAACATATTAATCAAAAATAAATTCTAGCACACATGTGTCAAGTAATAGAAAAAAATTATGAGTATAAGTAAGTACAAGATCCAAGAGACAGGCGTCTAGATCGGGCAAAGACAGGACTATCCAAAGAGGTAATTGTAACACAATATGTACTCATTAAGAGATTGGTTGTCGAAGATCATGTAGAGGAAAAAATGGCAGCCTCAAAGAGTTGATAGAAGGCGCCAGAGACAGAACCAAGATTACTTTGCAAAAGGCTGAAATAGAAGAAAATAATCTAGTCATAATTATAGACAGAAAGAATGAACTGGTGATAGGAACGCAACCACAGAATGTGCTGATCAGAAGATCATGAAGATAAACATTCAAGATCTGTATGATAGACAAACCAAAGCAGGCAGAAAGACTCTTAGTGCGTTGTCAAATTTTGATAAATATTAAGATAAACTGATAAAAATGGCGACTCAAAAAGACAAACATACCACGAAAGTAGAGGGAGAATTTCCAGTTATCAAAAGAGGAACCCAATACTTTCAGAAGTGGGTATCAGCACCGGCTTACTTGGACAACATGCCACCAGATCGTGAAAACTACCCGGTATTATATCTGGAGCTCCATAAAATTCTGATAGATGACCAAGAATATGAAGATCATGATAAGATAACTGCATTGCTAGGCCGATATGCTAAACGTTTTCCAGACAACTATAATATGTACCAAACGTTCGTTACGACAACAATGGCAGATATGGAAAAACACCGTGTGGAAATTACACACGGACATACATGATAAATCAAGCGAACCAGGTGTTGAAAAAGACTGACATGTTAATATCGGAGGCAACAGTGAAGGTTCATAGCACCTTGGACGAATGAAGGAATTAGCATGCTCAACCTTGAGAAACAAAATGGGTTAGATTCATCGACAAGAAGCTCAAGGAGATGAAGTGTTGCTAAAAGTGGGAGAACTTCCGCAGAAAAAATCCAACTTTTGCATAACATAGCGGAAAAGCCAAACCATCGGTCAAAAGAGTTTTTCAGAAATACGTTAGGTTCGAATCCCTATAAAAAAACGGAAAATTAGAGAAGCTCATATAGAGGAAGCTCATTCAGAGGAGGATACAGAAGAGTTTCTGGACGTGACAATTACGGATGTAGAGGATATTCGAATGGAAATCAAGGCTCACAATAGGCTCATCGAGACAAGTAGAGAAAGTCTATAATAAAGACAAGAATGCCCAACAACGTTAAAGAAATGCAGACGATTCAAGGCACACTACATTTTCAGTGATAGGTCAAATGGGCCAAGACAGGCAAAACGTTTGATAAAAAAGCTAAATCGTCAACCACATCCGATACAGATCTGTAGACTTAAAATGTGTACTTCATAATATTAATTTAGACTTTGAAAACAAAATTTTGTTTACAGCTGAAATTAGGCAATTTCAGCAAGATGTCGCACTGAGTACGAAACCAAGTAGAAAGCAAACCCCAGTTATAAGTTGGGATAAGCTAAAGTACTTAGCAAAAGCGTTATGGAAAGATAACACAGGTAGAAAACGTGATCCTTTATTTAACAAACAAGCGGCTAGTCCTATAAATTACCTAACGTTTTTACGGGGTGTAGATGGATAGATGCTTGCCGTTTACAGTGGCAAGATATTCGAGCGAGAATGGTCGAAAATAGAATGTTTGTCCATATTTACATACGTATGTCTAAAGCTAATCTAGCTGGAAACAGAAGAGAGGCACTAACTTTAGCTGCGGCAAAAGTAAGGTTTTGGGATTGCACAAAGTAGCCTTGGATAGATGGTGAAATTATAGGGGAAGACCATCAAACGGTTATATGTTTTCCAAAACAGATAAACCAACAAACTCCTAGCCCTAGGAGTAGAGGCGGCAACAGTGACTCGCCATCTAAGGTGGCTTCGAAATAGTGAAATGCTTAACTCTTACGCAGGGCTTCATATTACTCAGTTAAACTCGTCGCCAGCCAAGTGTCGGTGCGGAACTTACGAAAAAACAGGTTGAAAATTCAACACGCTATTTTGGATTAGGAA
Source organism: Mesochordaeus erythrocephalus (assembly GCA_004367975.1). Lineage (NCBI taxonomy): Eukaryota > Metazoa > Chordata > Appendicularia > Copelata > Oikopleuridae > Mesochordaeus > Mesochordaeus erythrocephalus. Next base: position 9,818 of record SCLF01173544.1, read on the forward strand.
AAAAGACGTATAAATTATATATTAAGAAGGTCGGAAGCAGTAAACACGGCGAAATATAGATTCAGCAGATACGTTGAAGTAATCATGGTAAGCCAAACAGCGGAAATAAAACCAATAGTTCGGTTCTTGCTACAGATTGCATTATCGGAGCAAGAAGAAAAACGGGAATATTATAAGTTTGAGATTTACCGGGCGAGAGCCTGCCTGTTGGGATCGTTAATATTGGAATTATTTATTCCAATGACATTCGGTCTGTTTGCAACATTTCCTGAGAAACTAAAAGATCTCAAGCAAATGTACGTCCAAAGAACA
>SCLF01173545.1:0-17953 GCA_004367975.1 Mesochordaeus erythrocephalus
TTTTCTTGCGCATATTTTAGGATAGCTTTAGACCACGAATTTTGACCGGAAGTGAACGCAAAAAACGAAAAATCCGAAAAACGCGAAAAAACGGGACAGATGTTTACCACGTTTAGAGCGCATTCCCTGTTGCTTCGCCTGTTGGGGAAGAGTTACGGCGTAAGACTATCCATCTTTATATATATAATATTAACGTAATTCCTAGACGAAATACAGCGAGATTTGGTACAGGGTGGATGGAGATGAGGGAAAGAATATGAGACAAAACTAAACGAATTCTGATAAAGGGTTCGATAGTTATAGCCAAACCAGCCCAACACCCCCAATCAACAACACGAAATTTGGAATCAATAACTTTTAAACAGGATGCCACTCAAATGGCACTTGGCGGTCAAAGCAGTAGCCAAAGTTGGCGGTGTGACTGTTAAGGAATGTTTGCCTAATAGTGTTACGTTGCTATTTTCTTGCTAATGAATGGTAAACACATTTGATTTAACATTCTTACATCATAACCTAGGGATTGATGAGATCATGGCCTTTTAAAAGTGGTCACCTAGGGTTTATAAGATCTTTGCAAGGTAGAATATCTCTATGCTAAGAGTACATGGTTTATAAGCTGAGTTAGAGCAGAACCCCCAAAATATAATACGATGTCGATAAAATTTAAGAGATTGTTGGCCGATGATTTGAAGTAAGGGGTGACTAAAACTGATATAGAAAAATTGCATTAAGAATGTCCCAAATCTGACCTAATCGTACTTCTATAAATGACTCATTACTTACTTAATTTTTGCTTGTGAATGAGGTAACGAAAAGTTTGTAATTTTATCACTACGTCACGGACGCTACATTAATACAAAGCAAAGACAATTATAAGTTATAACTTTAGTATACAGTCAAGGCTGGCATATTAAATGAGATATAATGAAATATAAATCGGATGTAAGTCCATTATTAGAGATCTTGTTTACACCCTAATTTTTCTTACATCCAATCACGGCGCACTCGTGTGCTTGTAGATACACAATGAACTACGTCACGCCTAACCCAAACTCATTATAATAACAGTTAGTGACCGTTTACAAACCGTTCAAAATGCCCTAATTTATTATAAATAAGGCATTTAAATTATGGCAGACCATTCATGGCTAAGTTCAAGTTATACACCGTTGAAAATTTAAATGTCAGACTGCGTTAAACGCGCACTAAAAGTCTATTCAAATATCGCCATTTCATAGTAAGTCCACGCTGGTTAATAAAAATCTTGAACTTCATGTTCGATGAGTTTTATTTTAATAAAGTATTTTTAAATATTGCGTCATATTGTCAATATGTTTCTCTCCTATTAATGTCACCGTATGTTAGTGGGTATAGTGTTCAATTTTGGATAGCGAGTACCGGGTTCGAAACACACCCAATACCATTTTTTAATTTTATGTATACACTCGTTAAATGCCTTAATATGCCGGCCTTGACTGTATACTTTCAAGTTACTAAACTTAGAACTTATAATTATCTTTTCTTTGTATTAATGTAGTGTTCGTGACGTAGTGATAAAATTACAAGCTTTTCGTTACCTCATTCACAAGTAAAAATTTAATAAGTAATGAGTCATTTATGGAAGTACGATTAGGTCAGATTTGGGATATACCGGGAAAAATATGCATCCGAGCACTTATACCCGGTTAAGTACCAATCGAGATAGTGAATGGGCTGCTTTCAGAAAAAACAAAACGGGAAAATTCATAAATGCTCCGAATCTATCTGAACTACAATTTAACCAGAACCTTTCCGATGAAATTGAAAACGCTTTGATTGAAGATAACTGGTTTCAATATTATTTCGAAAAATACATTTACTAATTTGTATTTTAAATTATTTATAAATATTGGGTTTAAAGTATTTCGCATGGACTTTAATTCCGTACACCTAATATCAACGTACGTGGAAATTAAAGGCACGCAATTGGCCTCTTCAAATCGGACAATTTCTCCAACATTACTGTATACACTCCCAACATACTTATGAATTTTATCTAAGTGGTTCGATCCATGAATTTAGACGAAATTTACCACAGTATAGCCTGTTGGAAGAGGTAATAATAAAAATATAGGTATAAATTGAATTGTAGATAATTATTAGGAATCATTTAGACTGTATACTTCATAAGCTAAATGATTTAATCTATTGGATTCATTTTAAGTCCGCATCCAGAGAAATGGGATATATTATTTTTCAGTTACTGATTTTATTTTAACCAGCGAAGACTTACAGCAAGCGAAAGTGTCATACACATGTTTGAATCGTATTGTATCGCACGTTAACTTCAATGGAAAACATTTATATTATCACCTTGAGTTAGCTTGAACATAACATAAAACATGCGCCACATTTCAAATGCATTATTTCTCGTTTTTACCTCCTTCACCGCCTTTATTAATATAGCCAAGTTATATATTTCAGTTTACATCATAAGTATATCATCAGTTTATCAAATAAATGATGTAACTTACGTTTAGAAAAATATGGCCAGTAAATTTGAATTTATACCCACGCTAAATTCACAACACTAATCCCCATAAGTAAATTACTATTCATGTACAAATATCATCGTTTATTCAGTGGATATACTAATGCAACGCACGATAAATGAAAGAACGCTTACATCTGCCAACGACGATTAGTGGGCTACAGCTTTATGTATCCATAATCAGCACACATGGGTTGGCCTAATAGCATAATAATAAAATACAAACATTTGATTTTATTTGTATGTAGAAGTAAATTATGGCTCAATCGACTCTTCATCTTATACATCACCGGAGTTAAGAGCGATGGAATCCTCGGCTTCATTTTCAATGAGGCAAATAATATGAATGGGGCGAAACGGATTTGAGTCAAAAACCTGGCTCAGTGTACACTTTGCTAATTTCGCATAAAACCACTGATTCGCAATCAATCTGAATGATCTTGGACGAGTGGGACACCTATAATGTTTAGATACCGTTCATTTAATATATCCCAAATCCGACCTGAGCTGACATTTAAATTTTAGTCAATTTTTACTTTACATTACTTTACTTTTTTTTCTTATTCATTCACAAGCAAAAATTAAGTAAAAATTGACTAAAATTTAAATGTCACCTCAGGTCGGATTTGGGATATTGAAAATATCAATGTATGAATTTGTAGGTTTTTTTCCCAAATAAGAAAGATTTGGACGTTAATTCGAGGCACATTTTTCTTACCATTCTTTGCTATTCCACATATTATACATTATATGATGGTCGCTAAACGCATAGAAAGTGGTTTCTGTACGTTTCGGACACCCATCTTTTATTTCCCGACCTTATTTTATTCGTTTTAATTTATCCGAAACAAAACGAATTAAAAATGGATCGCAAACAAAATATAAAAGTCATCCTTTGGTCCGTTGAATCGATGTCGATAACCTTTAAAATTGAAGAACTGCTATTTCTACTTAATTCGCTGTAGTTGAACTGAAAGACGACTTTATTATTTAATTCGCTAGTTTCACGCGCCTGTGAATATTAATTTAACCTTCTTGTAAAAAAATGAGCGAAAACGCTTCGGCAAATTTGTACACTCCATGGTAATAGGAATTACAATGTTAATTTGTGTTAATAAAAATGTGGGTCTTGGGTACGCTTATTGGCCAATTCGTTTCCATTAACAGCGGTGATTGTATCTTCTATATTTTCGCTTGATAGCCGTCCTGGACCATTTCGCCGTAAATTAGATAATTTATTGAAAAATTTAGTTAAGTTAAGTTCTAACTCTTGGGGATTAAGTATCATTTTCTGGTCGAAAAACCACATCTCTCCAGTTTTTGCCAATATGGTTAAATATTATATTTGCAAATATTAATTCTAAAATATCTTCAAGTTGTAATTATGTCGTCTAGGTTCCTAAATTCATTATTGTGCATTGTTTCAGATGCATTTATACATTACACGGCTGTCCAAAGCGCCCTAGGTAACTGATAGCTTATCGGGGATTTTTCCTTGCGGTCCCGAATCGGTTCTCAGAATACCCAAAACTAAACAGAGTCGTACAGTTAATCCAATTTATCGAAAAAATGTTAATTTTAACTCCTGGGGGTATAGCAGCTCACCGAGCTAAATTATACTAGATTAAGTAGACCGACGGAAATCCAATAAAAGCATCGAAACATACTCGGATTATTTGTGTTAAATCTATGGACCTCGAAAGTCATACTGTTCAAAAAGGGACACAAATTTCACAATATTTTAAAATGTCAAATTTCACCCGAAATTGGACTCATTCGACGCGCACAGATGGTAGCGTCACTACTTGAACCTATATGATAACCAAACATTTGTACTTCGGTCACTAAAAAAACCGCATTTTTAGTAATTTAATTTAAAACCACTTTTCCTATGGTCATCTAACACCGTCCTAAAACTCTTTAGTATCTTGTCAAAATAATCGCGAAATAATGCGTTGTCGTCGATGTACAAAAACCATTCTTCGTCGCTCACGCCTTTAAATAATAGCACTGTAGCTATTAGTTGGAAAAAGTTTTCCTCTACTTTTCCTCTTGTCCTTTAGTAATACTCATATAAGCGTCCGCACGATTGTTGTTAGTTAACGTACAGTAAATTAATTGTTCCTCCGATTTTAAAGCTCCTAATTTTTCGCGATTTTTAAATCCCCAATGAAACGTTCTACACTTTAATGCTCAACATTTTTTACCTTCCAAATGGGTACTGCTATGTGTACTTTACAATGGCTAGTTGTTAAAGTAGGGTTATCCTTTTCCGTCATTTAATATCTATCATTATTTCATACTACTAACTAAATGCTTTTCTGCACAACCTAACTTCCTTACAATAGCATTAGGTTCACTTTATGTTTCGATCTGTATGCTTTGACAACCTTGTTGGGATCACAACCTTGCAAGTTCACTGTCCACTTGTGTTCATTACACTTTTCGCTGTTGTTTTATTACTAACTCTCTACTCTTAAAGTACTTCTTTATTCAGTATTACTCAGGTACGATTACTCACGTGCCACTGCTCGAGTACTTTTCCTCAAGTACTATTTATCACTGACTGTTAATCCAGTAAATTCCGCACGTATTACTATTCGCGCTCTGTCATTCATGTATTATTATTTAAGTACTTTTCCTCACGTACTATTATTCGCGTACGATTACTCAATTACTGTTACCAAGTACTGTTTACTCAAGTACTATTGTTCACGTATTATTACTGAATTTTTATTACCAACTACTGTTTACTTCAGTACCATTATTCGCGTACTATTGCTCAATTACTATTACCATAGTCATGCCACTGCTGTTACTTGAATTATATTCCTGAAGTCGGTGCCTCTTACCACGCCAAACCACCATACTAAGTTTTTTGCAATTTGTTTTTATTATTCCACGCATTTTGTCAAGTATTTTTGCAATTCTAAAATTATTGCAAGCATTTTTTCTAAGTATTTTCCAGTATTTTGCAATTTTAAAATTATTACATATATATTTACAATTATTTTACAATTTTATGTTTATTCCGCATTTTTCCGCATTTTTCCAAGTATGTTGCAGTTTTAAGATTACTATACGCATTTTTACAAGTATTTTACAATTTTTAAATTATTTTATGAATTTTATGCATTTTCACATTTACACATATTTTTGCGTTTTTTGATCATTTTCACGCCTAATTACGAAGATATTTTTCCACATTTACCCATTTTCGCATTTTTTCAAGTTTTTTGCACATCTTCACGCCTAATTACGAATATATTTTTCCACATTTCCACATTCTTAACCGCATTTTTTTGAATTTTTACAAAATTACGTTTTCATTACTTCTCCATTTCCAATTTTCCGTCAAGGTTTACCGCTACTAGGTGAACTGTTACAGTACACGTACGTACTGTGGAAATTTCACCGTTCCAGCCTCCTTTTTAGATGGTCCAAATAGTACGACGGGTTTCCCTTTGCCGCTTGCACCAGATGCATGTGGGCATACTGGTAAAAGTTTTAATGCGTAATTCGGCACTGGGCGAGTTAACGCGTACTTCTGGGTGTTGTTGTGTCTCTATCTCTCGCTTTTACTTCGCTGGAATTTTGCCGTTTACTGTAATGCTTTCTCGACATTTGTGAATTGGGAATTTTCAAAATTGCTGAAAAGGGGGTAGTCCTGAAAATTGGTAATATCAATATAACCTAACAGGTGAATTTATTTTTAGACTAGTTATTTGAAGTCAAATTTCTAGCCTTGAATTATTTCTAATTGAAGTTCTTCTAATATTTCATTTAACTCATCGATGACTTCAGCCCTTGTAATCTTAAAATCCTCAACCTCCGAGTTTTGAAATTTGGCTAGACAAGTTGCGCGAAACGCATAGTTAATATTTTTAGTTGACATATTTGTGTATAGTTCTTCCCATTCAACCATTCTCGATACTGTACTTTCAAAGACGCGAAAATCCCCAAATCACACGGTTGCAGACATCCAGTCGTATTGAGGGGGGATATTCCAAATCCAAATTGTTGAACTTTATTGCCTTACAAAATATAAACTAGTCACCATTTTGACTGTTTTACGTAATTTTAGACCATTTTACAGGGACTACAGAGATATTACATTCATCCCCTGTTGATCCCTTCAAATTTACAAAATATACAGCTAGGCAAAATCTGACACCTACAAGTCACAACGGGAAACCTGGATAGACCCCTGGGAAACAATTGCTTCGGACGACGAACCGATGTTCAAAATTCATAAGAAGTCAGGTGGAAAACTTCCCCACTTTAAGTGAAGGATAACCGTACGAAAGTGTCAGTCCAAACTTGGAGACATATTTGGCTGATCGTAAATAAAAAAAGACGCCATTGAAATGCAGCTCAAAATGGACGTATTATTAAGAAGCCTCAAATTATATAGACCAAATAAGTTACCAACCTTACAAGCACAACATAACAAGCCCATTTAAATAATAGGACAACCAAGGGTAACGAGGAACCAAACCCGCCGTACACGATAACGTGCTTTGTGTATTCTCATTTTATAATATTCCTTAGTGATTTTTTGAATTTTTAGTCCTTTTTCGATGGTGGAGATTTGGGAGTACAGTACCATGCCAGGACGACAAGAGCCCCAATAAAAATAACACGAAAGAGAAAATGTTTTAGGTATGACAATAAACCAATCGTTTGGTGAGGAAAAAGAATGAGTCATGCCAGTAGAAGGCATGACACACTATCTGCGAAATTAATGAGGCTCTTAAAATTAGTTTTTGTTCTCAAGAGTCAAAATCATATAAAATAAACGTTTACTAAATTACAACGGTGTTAAAAAATCGGAAAAAAGCATGAAATACATATGGAAAAGCGTAAGATGGCCATAAAAACATAATGTGAGCATGAAAACCAAATTTGTGTGCAACTGGTTCTTCGTCGGCTAGAATAACCACCATTACCACCTCGGTCACTGTTCCCACGCCTGGGGAACATTGTTTAGGCGATCAGGACGTCGATATGTATATTTAGGCTTCCTTTCCAGCTTACAATGAGCGGTATTATGACTGGCATACCTTGAGTGGAAGGAGCAGGAGTATTTGCCAGATTCTCGAAAATTATTTACACGAATAGACCAGAAAACTTAGGCTATTAACGGGGCCGTACACCCTTACAGACTCGCGGGCCAATTGAAACTCCAGGGATATGAAACATATCGGCACATTATGAAATGATTACATCTTTGCGAGCAGGAAAGCTGCGATCTTGATCTCCTTCCCCCTGTCAATCGCGCAATTGTTTTTCAGCTTTGATAAGCGCACTAGCAGCCTTATTGACCTCGTTTGCAGAGTGATTCAACTCATTGATAATGTTTTCAAGCTCGTAAGGTAAGATGCCCATTTGAAGGGTGAATGGGGTATCCATTGCTGAACTATAGAAGAAATACAAATCCAATCAGGAAAGTACGAAAAGGGGAAGAACAAGAACAAAGGGAAAAACAGACCATAAATGTTTGCCATGAACTGCTAGTCATCAGGAGACCATGTACCTCGTCGAAGACATTCAGTGTCATGGAAACGGGAATCAGCGCAACCATAGGCAACCTTCGACTTTAGATTTCCTTTAGAAGGTTGAGACATCTAAACAAAAGGTTGAAAAGGGGATTAGTATGTAATGGGTTTTGGTCACGATCTGGTGATTGAATCATTATATGGGTCAGAGTACAATTAAGTGGAGAAGTGGAGAAGTACAACGTATTTGAATTCCTCCACCAATGGAAGCTAAAATCGAGATGAAAATTTCTAACAAATTCATCAATAATACAAAATTGAAACAAATATCTATTGTCTTAGAAGAACGTAAACTGAGGCTTCTTGCGGGCAACATAAATAAGTACGAATTGTAACGAGAAGGTGGAGAAAGATGTGAGCAAAGAGCCTAAACTTACCTTAACTACACTTAAATTCAAATCGGTCAGGTGGTAACATCAATTATCTCCATATATGATTATTAGTTGTCGGCCATGCGATAGCAGGACATTACATGTATAGGCTGTCATTAGTATGGATGGACATAGCGTACAATAAATCAGACCCACTCGGAATAAAAATACGACTTTATCGTTAATAAGTAACACGGGATAGCCATTGAATTGCCCAGTACTCCATTCCCTGAGAATTCCGCTAAAATATAAATGACATACCAATTAGTAAAAGACTGAATGGTGATAAACTTGTCTAAACACAACAAATCGTCCTGGCATGGAAATAGGTCGCGAAATTATTTAGAATGCCAGAAACTGTCTCGATACTGGAATATCACTAGGCACGGACCAGCCAAAGCTAACTCAATTAGGGTATTGGACGTCCCCAAAATTTATCCAAACCTATGCGTATCCAAACCTATGCGATCCAAACCTAATTAAAAACAAAGTAACAACGGAGAAAATTTATATCAACGAGGAGTAGAATAAAGGTAACGTAATTCGATCCTGTACTTAAATAAATATATTGGATATTTTAAATAACTAAATAATACAGCATGCTGGAAACTGATGTCGCATTGATAGAGTAACAATCTGAGACCGAAAGTAGATAATCTGAAAAAGGGAAACGAAATTACGCGCCTGGTCTCAACCAACCATTAAAAAAAACGGAAAATTTCGAATCCTGAACCTGAAGACCGAAACCGAAATCGAGATGAACGGGCGAATGAACCCCAATCCCTTCCTCCATCCAGATGATCCATCCATATGATATTATTAACCCGAGAAAATGGTTTGTGTAAAGCCAAATTTGTCTAGTTACTTTAAAGATGTACACAATTAGATTGATGATCAGGTGGGGAAAAATTCTAGAACGTAACGAAAACTCACCAAATTTACCCACGTGGACACCAAACCACTAACCCGCCAGAGCTAAGCCAAACTGGCTATTCATGACCCCTTCACTACTATGTTTGGGAGATAAATTACCTGCGAAACCATTAGGGCTTTATTCAATGTATGAAATTCGACATCTATATTCACTAGGTCAATATTTTTTTTCAGAAACATGACGATCCGTCATGACTCAGTGAATACGCAATTGAAAACATGACTCAGATGGCATATTAACCCGTGAGAACGCATAGAATAAGATCACGCCTACGAATTTGATATTATTAACCTGGAAAAGTGGTTTGTGTATTTACCTTAACCCTAGCTTCAACTGTTTTGCTTAAATAGGGTAACTTGCGCGCAATAATTTGTTTACTGCTAGAGGCTGAGGGAGCTATGATACGTTTAAAATTACAAATTACTTTCTTTCACGAAATCGGAATTTAGGCCAGATAATAGACATCGAACGAGTAGACGTGTAGTGAAAAACGTCAGCACGCAGAAACCTGCCACACAACCATGTAGAAGTAAGTCGGAGCTGTTAATAAAGAGGACATAAGACAGACCGTTGGAAGCCTTCAAATGAATAACTAAAATTGAGTCACAACTACTGAAACAGTGGAGGAAATTTAGAGCGGAACATAAATTTACAAGCAATCCAACCGGATCAAGACAAGCACAGATATTGATACAGCACATAAAAGTTCAGCCTACTGATCCACACCTGGTACAACAAAACGACTCTAACACTTCTTGCTGCAAAACATTACTTGCGATTTTAAATAAAAACTGTTATTTGAGGCAGGGACTAGAAAATATCAGACAAATATAGCACTGAGTACGAAACCAGGCACACACCATGCGATGGCGAATACTTCGTTGTCTGGCGAAGGAATATGGGCAACATACTCAAGGACTTAGAAGAGATACACTTTTTTAATAAAAAGGCGGCAAGTATAAAGCATGTAGATGGATAGATTCTTGTCGCGTAATGTGGCATGATTTTAGGATAAATCTGATCGAATTTTGTACATATTGAATCGAGAATGGCAGAAGCCAATTGGTTGGCCTTTCAGAGATGATGCCAACCAACTTCATGCCTGATGTTTTCAAAAACCGATCTGGCATCACATGGAAGTAATTTTCATTCCACGTAAAACAATAAGCCAAAAACAAGATGATGCAATATTGCCAGGTAAACATACTGCTTGCAAAATATGTTGCCAGGTGCTAAACTCGTTGTTAGGACTAAATTTGACTCAAATGGACCATTCTCCTGCAGCAACATTAGCATGTAAGCTGCAGGAAGATTGTCTTTAAATTCAACATGCTTTATTACACTGAACACTTTTTCAGAATGGCTGAGACTGAGAACATTAAACATGGCATTCACTTTGTCAACGCTCAGTTTGAACGTACTGTACTAAATCCAGATATTTAAGTATGCAAAAGTTCAAAACGATACAGTGTACGGTTTTCGAGAAACATGCGAGTAAAACTCGATCATCAGAAGGTCTTCAAAACAAGCAATAGAGATTTGAGTTTAATTCGTAATTTTCTGTATGGTTGGAAATACATATGAACAGAGAATGTACAGCTATAATACTCTATCTATATCATCTTTATATAAAATATTTAGTAATAGATTATCCTTCTTTGCGTACAATTTATGTTCCGGATGTACTAATCTATCAACAAAGACATTTCGTGACCATGAAGATGGCGCGGAACGGAGGAATATATGTGACCTTAAAATTAATGTTATTGTGTTGGCTATTACAAAATAAATTACCTGGCACAAATTTCTTGCTCTGCAGTTGAAAGAATGTCATGAACGATTGACTTGGCACACTTGCTGAATGAAAATAATAAATTTAAATTAAAATGAAAATAATAAATTTAATATATCCTATATTTCTATCCTTAATGAATTTAGTAACTTGGTTCGATCCAATAATTTAGACGAAATTTACCCCAGTGTAGCCTGTTGGGGGAGGTAATAATGTAAATATACATATATATTCAATTGGCGATAATAATTAGGAATAATTTAGACTGTTTACGTGTTAAACTTGATGCTAGATCTTCTTATAATTAATTGTAGACTTGATCGAACATGAAGTTCAAGCCATAGTGTCATAAAGATATTTGAATAGTATTTTATCGCGTATTTTATAGTCTAGCAGACCCTATCAAACTTTAGTGATTGTAATAGAGTTTTTTCTTGCGGTTCCGAATCCGTTGTGAGAATATGTAAAGTTCTTGAAATGGACACATTTATTGTTGTATTTTAGTTTTTGCGTATGTTTTCTAAATCATAATAAAATAAAAAAGTGAAAAATTCGTAATTTTTTCACTTTTTGAAAATTTTGTACTTTAGAAAACCCATTTTTGGGCTAAACTAGGTCACGTGTTAAGAATTCCCAGCCAATCAGTTTCCACTTCAAGAGGTGGGGCAAGATTGACAGTAGTGTGCCATGCCACCACGAGTTAAAAAATATATTTACTACATACTTGATTTAAATTATCCATTTGGAAGTTTCATTTAAGGTTGAAACAGTGTTGGTGTCTGGTTAGGCGCACAAGACACTTGTTTATAATTCACAATATTAACCATTTCTAAAGACCCTGTGTAGCTAGTAACTAGAAATAATACATTTAAATTATGGCGCATGTTTGATGTTATGTTCAAGTTAACTAAAATTGAAGATATAAACCCTACTCAGTATTGTGTAATATTTTAAAATTGGGTGACGGAAGAATTGCGTTGTAGCCTTCGTCCGTCAAATATACGATTTGGGTATATTAATAATGGCGGTAAATGCGGTAAATACTAGAAATAAAAAAATTCAATTATGGCACATGTTTAATATTATTTTCAAGTTAACTAAAGTTGAAGATATAAATGTCACATTGAAGTTAAGGCGCGATAAAACACTATTCAAATATATGTATGACACTATTATGACACACGCTGGTTAAACAAAATCTTGAACTTCATGTTCGATTAAGCCTATAATTAATTATAAGAAGAGCTAGGAAATAAATTACGATCTAGCATCAAGTTTAATAAGTAAACAGTCTAAATTATTCCAAATTATTATCGCCAATTGAATATATATGTATATTTACATTATTATCCCCCACCCAACAGGCTACACTGTGGTAAATTTCGTCTAAATTCTTGGATCGAACCAAGGTACAACATTTATTAAGGATAGAAATATAGGATATCTGCCAGGCAACTAACCGACCCGATCAGTCCCTGCGACTTTATTGAAAAGTCGATATTTCCGATGGCTCTATTTGCCTGGCAGATATCGAGATCTTAATCATTTTTGTTGTTCCTTGGTCGAAAACAGTAACGACAAATCAGTGCAGCAGCAAAGTATATTTTACGATGCTGAAATGTAACGAATAAGGCAATTAATATGTTCAACTAAGATTACGAAAAAACCAACATCACTGTAGTCACAATTGAAATTCCGCTGGGAAATTGCCACTTGATATACCAACGAGGGTAATCTATGAGAAATGGTCCAATATTGTAGGGCTTTAATACGTCAACTTGGTCAGCAGTTATTGTTCGAACTGTATTGAATTTGCTGTGTTATGTCTAATATTGTAGAATTGTATGATTACCATTCCGAAGAACCTTATTACGAAAATATTTTTAATGAATGTTTTGCTGCTCCGTGTATTATTTACAAAATTGCGGCAAAAATGATATTCTATATTATTTTTGACCAATTTTTATACCACTGAACTTTCCCAAACCGAATAGCTCAACCTTTTATTTTATGCGTTTTTAGTGAACAAGCGCGAAAAATAAAAATATCCCTTCCAAACTGTGAAATTGAAAGGGATAAAATATTTAAATTATTTATCATCCTTTCATAGTATTTTACTATCCTTATCAACCTCGATATTATCAGTGATAAAGAATCGTGTGGAAAGAAATATACCAAACGCACAACATCGACCACTTATTACCTCGATATCGCCAAGGCACCTTTTTTGATCATTATTACGTACACATTTTCGTTACGAAACGGTTATTTCGAGTCGAATTTTTAGTGAACATACTTAGGGATCGAAAAGTGAAAAAATTCGTGCTTTTGTCACTTGTTGGAAATTCGGACTTTAGAAATTTTATTTTGGGACTATAACTAGGTCACGTGAGAAGAAAAGTAGCTGACATACGTGCGCGTCGAATGAGTCTAATTTCGGGGAAAATCGGACACTTCTAAGTATTGCGAAATTTTATGGCACTTACTGTTGTTCAATATATGGCCTTAAATCGGTCGAAGAAAACATTCTAACGTTGCCACCAAGACGTTCTTTTAGAATAATTTCCATTCCGCTTTTCACTTCTGCTTCGGAAACGGGAGCAGCGAGGTAGACAGCTCCTATCGAGTTTATATGCTGCTGCGATTGGACATAATCGGCAAAATAGTTTAGAGCCTTTGGAATATCATTTAAGATGTCCGCCACCTGAGAGCATGATCTATTATCTTCGTTTCCTTTTTCATCACAATGCTTCATCCAGTCATTTTTGTCGAAACGATAATGAACAGCAATAAATCTCACGCCTTCCAGGTTATCTAAAGCATTGTTAAATAACATTTAGTACCCACAAGTTTAATCACCCGTTTTAGTGTATCCCTTGTCACGATCGAGTCGAGATAGAGATATTACAGTACGGTAGGTAAAATTGGCACTCGTAAGTTAACATGGAAGGCCACTGATTGGTTAGAGCTCCCGAAGACCAGGTACCATCATGTGACATCAGTCTCCCAGTGCCAATGTTAACGACCCTTGCAATACAATAATAATACATCAACTGACCGAATCTACGATTCTCGATTTTTTGAATAAAATCTAGCCAAAACGAATTACTAAACTTCAATGAAACCCTGCGATTTTTGTGTTAACCACTACCTCTTTTTAACTATGATACAATTGAGTTCATAACGTTAAATTTGACGATAATCCTTAGGTATTTAAGTTCACGATTTTTTGGAACATCAAATACACACAAAATAAAGCCATCTAAAATTGAAGAGAAATTGAAATGCAAACTACCGAAATTGAGACCAACTAGAAAAATTGCATTTCGATTACACAGGAAAATACAAATTATCGTAATAGAAGAAAAATAAGTTGTTTTCGTTGATTAATACATTGTTATTAAATATGGTAGTTACGTGACCTAGGGTTACTTTTTTTCTGGTTGATCCGGACAAAGTTGAATGTATGTACCGAGGGTTTTAGCTGGCTCACTGTGGTTTTATGTGGTATATGCTATATATAAGATGTAGGAACCTGAGTTCATAAATTTATAATTGTATAACAGTAGCACATCAGAAAGACGCTGATCGGGCCTGAAGATTAATAATACATTCTAGTGATACATCCTACTGACTGACTTATTTTAAACCTGATTACAGACTTTTCAGGTGTGACGGTAGTGATACGTACCCTTGATTGCTCGTTAGCCACCGTGCTAACCTTCTATTCCGCGTTTAATCTTCCTTCTTCCTAGATTTTCTCGCCCAATCCATTGCGTATTGCTACGAATGGTTTAAGTTCCTCTACCCTCCGAATGACCACTTTTTCTTCTTCATTTTGTATGAACTTCCATCCACATACACTTCTCATATAATGTATGGACCTTTAAAGCGAAATAGTCCCATTCTGTCTTTTATTAATACTTCTTCACCTTCGTATGCTCTGAAATTTCGTTTCGTATGTATTTATACCATTTCTTCTTTTCCTTTTTCATGTTTCCATGCTTCTCTTCTTATCTTCTCAACTTCTTGTCTTTCTTAATTTTCGAATGTGAATGAGTTATTGATATTTCAACCCTGTTTCCAATTCAAATGGAGTGAATCCAGTTACCTCATTGGGTAACTCGTTCATTCCATGGACCAATGGTCCCCATTTTCATAATATTTTGGTAGTAGCTTATTTTTTAGGGTTTGATTGGTCATTTCCACTAATACATTAGCTTGTGGATTATATGAACTGCAGTGGTATTAGGTAGTGGTCTCTAGGTAATCCGCAAAACTTCCGGAAAATTCGGTTCCGTTATCCGAAACTATAGCTTTCATGACTCCGCAGCACTTTTGTTTTTAGAAGTACTGCGTACACCTTTTTAGAAAGGTGGTCGATACCGGCAAACGCACAGTGATGCTCTTTGACGGAAGACGACCCATGATATCAACTGTTAGGTGCAGCCATGGACCCGTTGGGTTTCTGACTTTCCCATTGGTGCTCTTGTTGGTCGAGATTTGGTTTCACTTGCAGACGACTGATAAACGAATTATGATAAAGAGGTCGATAGTAATAGGTAAACTCGGAGCCAAATCAGTCCCAAATTGCCGTAGGCGAAATACGCCCGCGGTTGGTCAAGAGGAAGATGGAGGTAAGCGTAAGAATATGAGATAAGAAATACAGATTCTGGTAAAGTGATCGAATAGTCAATTGCGTAGGCGGCTATTGGAAATAAGCCCATAAGTAGATATAATACCGTACTAAGTATACCCGCAGGGTCAAGTATGAGCAAATTTGACAAAAACCGTTAGTAACAGTATAGAAAATTGTTTATTCAAACTACTCTCAAATAAATTAGGATTTCCATTGTTGTAACGTCATTTGTATGGATACGATTTTCTCGATGGGATCAACAGAAGTTAACCCCGTATATCCACATCACTAACAATGAAAAGCCACGAAGGTAAACCAAATTATATACATATCCTGATTAAACCTTACCCAACCAACCTTACCCAACCAACCTTACCCAACCAACCTTACCCAACCAACCTTACCCAACCAACCTTACCCAAACAATCCTTCCTTAACCTACCAATAAAAGCAACGCGTACTTTGGCCATACACGATACCTTCGAAAAGATTCTATGCAGGAAACCTATTTCGCGCTGACATCAAACACATTTGTAACGACCAAAGGCTAAATCATATAATACTCTATGTATGCAGCTGCACCCACTGTATTGAAAACGGCCATTCAACTCCATCACTCTGGGAACCAGTTCTTAACGGCTTTTGACACTTCGCCGGTCATGAAAACAATTTCAATCCCGATGTGGTTGGGATCTACCCAGTCCGACCATGCAAAAACGTGATACCATTGATCTACAGTTCAATGTTACAACATCCTGTACAACGACGACGTAGGAAACCGCTTAGATATGGCTAAATCTTCTGTCTTCTGGAATACATGACCACATCTGATCCGGAACACCGCATATGGATCCCACGCCTAACACCAAGAACGAAAAGAAAGTAAATGACGCAAATAAAAGTAAAACCACGAAGAATGACGAGAATACAGCAGGTCTCTTGTAATGACACAAGTACTCTACTTTTCCTTCGTAATTTCCATAACAATCCTCTAGAAGTTAACGAGTGAGGTACTCACCAAAACCACGATGGTTCAGATGTTCACAATTAAGTGGAACCTACAGCTACATTCCTACGATACCACCAGCCTACACGACATCCACATATACTACTCATAGTCGAGCTCACAGCCCCTTCCCATAGCATGAATGAACATCGAAATTGTTATCCCACGCTGCATTTCTCTCCAACCAACAGGAATTAGAGGATACCGTTCGATTCAAATCGACATAAATAATCCATGCTCAAAGAACCCAATTTTAGTAAGCGCTAATGGCGAGTTCAGGCATACCCATGGCGAGTTGGCGCCCATATTAGATTCCCAAAGAGATCATTCACCTTCTAGTAAAATTCTGGCAGCACAACTGTAACAAAAAGAATATTAAACTGAGCAACACTTCCAACGTCCATTCGTACGGCAAGTGGACAATAGATTACTACGTACAACGTAATCCAGTATCCAACGCTCTAAACAATTCAATCTATAATAAACCCTACATATGGATACAACAAGGTATTGTCTACACAAGATTTGGTAGTAGCGGTCAAGAAGATCCCTTTAACGTGTAACATTAATATATCAATGTCATCATTGAAAACGAAAATATGAACACCCACGTAGTACACATTCGACTTGCAGCTGGTCACCAATATTTCACAATATAACTACCCTTAACGAGATCAACCATTATGCGCAAAATTGTCGCAATTAAGTCTGTACTTACTTTTAACGTTTCTAAACAAGACCCAAATACCTTTAATTGAATCAAATGAATCCGAGGTCTATGGGAAACACTTATAGTTTAAATTTATCGCCTCATGAGGCCTCACATGTTTGCACTCATGCTGTGATTATGGTCTTGTGTGCTCAGATAATAGAGCCTTAATCAGGCAAATGATTCGATAGAGTTTAGCTACTGATGGTTACAACTGGTTAAAACTTTTAAGACGGTCAAAACCTTAATAGGATCAACCACTATACTCGGTTTGATTACTAGTTCATATTATAATTGTGTATAATTGATTATCCACATAATCCGGCTTATCGGGCTATCCGGATTATCTGGATAAGCCAGCCTATATGCGCAAATAACACTAACCTACATAGTATTCGACAAAATAGGTATAAT
>SCLF01173656.1:0-10127 GCA_004367975.1 Mesochordaeus erythrocephalus
AGGCGGATATTGCAAATAAACCCATAAGTATATATAATATCGTAGTAAGTATACCCCATAAGGACAAGAATGACCTAATTAGACCGTAAACGGCTTGAATGTTATAAATATATAGAAAATTGTCTATTCCAACTGGCCCTTATACCCGAAATCAACATCCCGAAAGTTATAATTTTGTAATACTAGAGAGTGAAATAATTCGACTAATATTGCTGGTATAAATTAGCCAAAAAGGTGCCTGAGAGATATAGGACGTAAATAGTTTAATCCGCAAGCTTTTCATTAATCGGGCAATAACTTCTGTTAGATTGGTGCTACGCCGAATTTACTATCCAGGACCCCCATAAACCCCACCGTTTTTTCTAACCTACTTTCATATTGGAAGTGGCACCGGAAGTGAAGGCTAAAAATGGATTTTTTTTATTTCGAATCAGGCATCGCACCAAATTGTTGCCCGTGACGACCTCTAAAAGACTTTAAAACATTTAGTTGTTTATAATTTAAGACAGCTGTGTCTTAGTTAGGAAAACATCGGCCGGTACTTCTAAACCGAATTTTCTTGCGCAAAAGACGAAAAATCCGAAAATTACCGGAACAAAAAAACGAGAAATTATTTTGTGTCAAATGAAATATTCGAGAATTTATTTTATTTTTGTTTCCGCTTAAGAGTTCCGGTGCTTAGCCGTCTTGCTATATATAATATTAAGAAAATGCGTAGGCAGAATAAAGCCAGATATGGTAGAACAATAAACGAATTATGATAAAGGGATCGATAGTTATAGGGAAACCCGACACAAAATCAATCCCAAATTTGCGTGGGCAATTTTGCACGGTTGGTACAGAGGTAGAGGGAGATGAGCGGAAGAATATGAGATATAAAAGTACAAAGTCTAGTAAAGGAGTCTATAGTTATACGGAACAATAATAGATTGCGTAGGCAAATATTGCAAATAAGCTCATAATTAGATACAATACCTAGTAAGTATACCCATAAAGCCAAGAATAACCTAATTTGACCGAAAAGAGCTTATATGTTAGTAAATATATCGGAACTAGCCCTTATACCCGTAATCAACCACACGAAAATAGGAATCTAGAACAACAATACTGAGTTTCAGGAGTGTCTGTCAAGCGGCACACATTGCAGCGCATGGGTAGATCTATCCGTGCTGCTTGCGGGTTAAAATGCAAAGAAAGGTATTGAAGGTATTCAATCGGTATTGAACAATTATCAATTAATGCCAAATTCAACATAAAATATAACTCATGTTTATAATTGTTTGAGTGAGTAGTAATCTAAGGCATTTACGACTAGTATTTAGAGCACAAAATACACCACTCTAAACCTAAACGCAACTAAACCTAAACGCACCGCTTTTTCTGCTCTCCACCACTTTTGCCTAAACGCACCATTTATCTAAATGCACCACTAAACGATCCACTCAAAACGCGTTATTTCAGCTTTAATGGCTAAACATACAATTTGAAATATGAAATTTGATATTTAGTCCATACTTCCGTGAAGCATATACTGTATGGTCTTAGACAGCTTCCATATAATCCTTGCTGATACTATGAATGTGAGTTGATTCACCATTGTCATGTTTTTTGCACTTTTGAACCTAAACACACCCACTAAACCTAAACGCACCGCTTTTTCTTACCTCGATGGTGGTGTGTTTAGGTTTAGACTAAATGTATATCACAAACCTTCAAACGTGAGGCTGAATTTCCCCAGCTGCCATTAGGCAGAATAGACTTGTGTTAGTGATATACGGAGGCCAATATACCATATCTTGGTCGTAAGTACATTTTCTTAAGAACAAACATTTTCACATAGTAATCTAAAACAGCATTACTACTTTTGAGATTTTGTATATTTTTAAATAAGCGTATTGTTAAATTAGAGCTAGCGGCGTTTAGACATTTTCGATATTTCTGATATTTTTGAGGTGTCGAGTTCCACTTTTCGAACCCAGTGTCGAATTCCCCGTTTTTCAAGTGCCGTTTTTTCAGTTTCGCTATTTCCAGTGTTGCCTTTTCTAGTATCGATTTATTCACCCCGGACGCTAAGGGCTTAGTTATTCAATATATTTATTTTATTTGGAGATTAGTCCCGCAGATGCCTCGCATTAGTGGATAACGTAATTCACATTCATTTATCGGTAATTATCTAAGTAATCGAGTAATTTCCATATGCCGATATGACTTATCTACATTCATCGCGCTGGGTTTGTACACTATTTTAAGTATAACAAAAGAGCTACTTTAAAAATAACATTAGACCTACTGGTATCCAGCAATGCTATCATCCCAATTAAAATAGGTGTACACAGAGTTTTAATTGATATTTTATGAAGATAATGGCGTTTCATAGACAACCACCAAGTGTATTTTTCCGATATTTTATTGCTGAAGTCATTACCTCGTGGCCTATTTGGTGGTGGATTTTTTGTAGCATAAACAGCAATTACTGGTCTATCACTAACATTTTTAGTTTTTTTATTTCATGCCTGTTATATTTCATTCTTTTTCGTTTGCTTCCCGAAACACTTCTAGTTGCAAAATATTTGACAAAGGGCGTATATATTAGGGTGCTACAGCTGTCATCATTATGCAGATATATTTGCACGTTATTTTAAATTTCATATTATATAATATTTAGTTTATTAAAGGCATCTGTATTTGGCAATACTTCCAGCTGGACGATTTTAGCGTATTCTATCCAATATATACATTATGGTCAAAATGAACCCGAATGATGCTTTTTGTGGTCTATAGGCGTCATATTGAATACATAATTACATAATAATGATTAATACCGGATAAACAAATAACCCTCCTCGGTTATTGCTCTTATATCCCGGGATAATTGCTTTGAAATCTAATACAGGCCGATTATGTTTTCAGAACTTTTCTTTCTTGCAAAATCGTTTTCCAAAACCATATTGTTTCGGAAAACCACATTCCCAAACTGCTGTGATGTCCCTTCAAATGAGATTTTCAGAAACGGCTAATTTTTAAGATTTATTTAAAGCGTTTTAGTAAATTAATTAATAAAAGTTTGAATTAAATGATGACGTTGCTCCGAACGGCGATCTCTAGATTTCTGTGTAACGCTAAAGATACATTTGTGATGGAACGGTTCAGCGTAAAAATAAGCTTTATTAATGTGGGATAACATATGTTTTTGTGATAAGGTTAGACCAGATATTCCGAACTTTGTTATGATACCGTTCTAACGAAAATCATCGGATTTCTTCTGATTCTCGAAACCGGCTCAAAGTGTGCACAGCAGGGATGTAAGTGGATCGATCCCCACAGACATAACGAAATCGCGATTAATGGAGTCGAAAGGAGTCGAATGGAGTCGAATGGAGTCGAAACTGAATAACAATCAGAAGAGCCACACCATTACGTTAGCATAGCGGGTTGAAATGTGATCCGTGTTCAAATATAACCCGTGACTCTCATTACGGCCAAGTTCCTTTCCCGAGGAATAATATTAACAGAAACAACCAAGGACAGAGGTGAAATAATAGCTCCGCTTCACAATAACAAAGAACATCAATGTATTGACACGCTAGTAATGTTGGGCAGTGTGGCAGAGCGCAGCATAATTCATGATATCATGCTATCTGCGGCGCATTATAGGTTAGCAGGGAGGAGGCAAATATATTCAGAGGAGCCTTGGGTCACCAACTAGACCCATGGAACAACTATAGATATAGCTATTAGTTTTAACAACAACGGGAGCTATTTATTCAAAAACGTGATAGTCTCAAGAAAGATGCCACTTCAAAATAGATTCTGATAGCTAGATCAAATATGCTCAGGTTAACACTATGCGTACATTTTAACCACGAACTATATATTTCTTCTGGAGTAGGTCCACACGCGAACCGTAAACCTTGCATGAACACATCACCCAACGCCACCATTCTATACAATAATACAGTAAATTCCATAAAATCGGATATAATTATCATAGGCGAAACATGCTATCAGAAAAAAGAAGAATCTCGGGTTTAAATGGATGCGGAAACAAAAATATTTGGCAATTCCGGTCGTAAAATAGAACTACTATCTCATGTAGAGGATACCGAAACCTTCACTCACGAAGTAGTATGATTTGGCCCAGAGGGCAATAAAATATCCAAAATAATAGCAAGAAGTATTTTCTAAAGGAACCGGTGGCACGGGCACAGATTTCGCGATTACAGGCACCATTACAGGGCTACCATACAAGACTCGCACGGCTAAGAACAAACGACCCATGTAAACCAACAGGTCATACAGAGAAAAGCACTAGCAGGGATAGCCCATGGAGTACTAGTCAGTCTACATGACAATAATATCATTCCACAGAACATTCTCAATTACAAATAACTACACCAGAGATAACTTAGATGAAGCTCAACATTTCGCTGCCAAAGGTTCAGTGATGTGTTTAACCTTCAAGGCAGATTTAGCGGTGTGCTTCTACTGTTGTTCACAAGACTCCCACGGGGTTGGGCGCCCGCCGAGCAAGAAGTCATTCTAGTATTGATGTGCATTTTTAGAAATACATTCATGTAATGAAACGATCTTAGCAATTTTACCTGCATTCTTTAAAACCTGTAAAAGGCATGGTTTAAGGCTCGAATTCAGCAAATGTTTCTGTCTTTTCAAAACTTAGAATGTTTTATGCTATCAAATATATGTTGGCCAAATGTCCCCTAATCCTCATTAGAAACTTAGAATTCAAGAGATGAAACTGTCATCATAACAACAGTAGGTAAAAGAGATCATACATAGGTCAGTTAACCTTCCTATCACGATTCCTACGTCAAAGTGCAGATCGTTGAAGAGACTTAAGACATTTTACGAAAGGAGACAAATCCAAACGAGCTATCAACAAACTTATATCTACATACCACTTCGAGAATGATCTAGACACCGTACTGGTGGTGGACACTTCCTACACAGATACGGGACGGTTTATTTACTAGGTATTTAATAATAAACCATAAATAGTGTCATTATTCTGTAGAACACGAAATGATTTGGAGAGAAAGTTTCCCCTATCATCATGCCACATAATTAGTTGGATTTTCAGCTTTCTGGAATATGCGAGAACGAAGTTTTAACATAACACATTCTTCTAATGTAATAACTGAACTCCATTTTGTGCACTATTTATGTTGGCTAGGCATAATAAAAACGAGAATACTGACCCGACCGTTGGCAGGTATGCTTAACAGGGAAGGACCCTCTCAATAAAGATCACAATGTAGCGCTTAATAACCCAATCAGCTCGATTTATAATAAATATTCAAATATAATGAAGGTGAAGCAATTATTCTATGAAGAGAACCCTAGCTCTTAAAAGACGGCTTCATTGATGCAACTTTCACCGACGGGACATGAAAGTATTAACAATAGTAGACCCATATTTAAATCTGCAATCACTGTTTGCAAAATACTCACAGATGAAAGGCCTATCATACAAGGGCTCGAAAAAAAAATTGGTTATGATCGAAATAGATGACATATTAGAGGATCACCCATCTCTTTTCAGACATCAACCCAATCGAACCGTAAAAATAAACAAAGCTAGAAATAGACCAGAAATAAACAAATAAAATGAAGAGAGCAATTTAAAACGAAAAGGAAAAAATATTTGATGCACACCAAATATCAAACAAGAAAATAACATGAAGAAAAACTGACATTTCATTTCATTTTACTGAATTGGTAATTTTAGTTATGTATTAGTTCTTAAACATCACTCGTATGAGTTAAAAGTTAACAAACTTTAAACATTTAAACCTAAATTTATATTACAATGAACAATCAATACCACAATTACCCAATCAAATTACATTTAATAATCAAACATTATTAAATTTTCATCGCAAAAATTGAAGGCAAAGGTAAATAAATGTCCAATTTTAAATTAGTTATGTGGAAAAGGGAAATGCAGCCGGATCAAGCAATCGGAACTCGTCATTTTCGCGATGAGTGTGCTCCCTTACTAAACTTTAAATCGTAGATTTGGGACTAGCTTCAAGGTCCTAAATAATATCAACCTAAGCGGTTATTTCCATCGACTTCCGTAATAATTAAGAATTGTAGAACTTATAATGGGGAAGCCGCCTTAAGAGTATCCTAGCTCCATTTCCATTCTCCCAAGTTAACCATTTTTCATTTAATTTTTCAAAATTCTCTACGTATGTGATATAATAAAAGGGTATTTGGAACTTAAATCCAACAGACCTGCATGGACTTCACTTTCGGTTAGAAGAAGTCGAGCATCTGAACAACATATTATACCGACTATAAAATGTCGAGATATTTAACAGTTCTTAACAGCACTTGATGAAAGGACGTCCGGATTACCTTCAGTTGTGCTCTATACACGTTATCCGTCCCAAGCTGGACTGGAAAGTATTCAGCATG
This sequence comes from Mesochordaeus erythrocephalus, assembly GCA_004367975.1. Classification (NCBI taxonomy): domain Eukaryota; kingdom Metazoa; phylum Chordata; class Appendicularia; order Copelata; family Oikopleuridae; genus Mesochordaeus; species Mesochordaeus erythrocephalus. The sequence continues at coordinate 6,442 of SCLF01173656.1, forward strand.
TATTTATCCGAGGGGCCTAATTAATATACCACCATTTAGTTCTTTTTTAGTTCTTTTTAGGTCTTTTTGACCTTTTAGCGGTTTTGGGAGTTAACTCTAGAAATCTTACAGCGTTTGATATTCTGGAACAGATTCGGAACCGCAAGAACAAACTCTATCCGACTAGCTAAGTGTAGTCTGTCCGACTGGTACGTGTAGTCATCTTGTTTTAGGTGGGGGAGGGAGTTCACCTCTGGACAGGTGTTCTCACCATGCACAAAGACTTTTATCAATACCTCATCTCACAGCTGATCAATTGCGAAGCTGATTTTAACTTAAGGCCACAGCTATGAAATAAGACATTAATCAGCATTCTAAACTAGAGTCTTGTTTGTAAGAAAATGGTTTGATTCGTAGGTATATTTTTGATCACGTTGGCTCTAAAATCAACGGAAAACAAAGGAAAAAAATAAATTTGTTTGAAATACTGATTTTCAATCAGGATTACTTCAAGCTGATCATCACCTGCACACATCTATCCAGAGTGCCCCCTCCCCCTCAGGGAACAATTAAGCGGTCAACGAGACTTAACCAGTCTGATAGAGGTTTTTCTTGTGGTTCCGAATCTATTTTCAGAATATCCAACATTATACTCTTTCGTACAGTTAACCCTCAAAACCCACTATTGTGAAATCTTAAATTACCATAACTTGAGAAGAATCAATTGGACACACTTTTCGTAAAACAAATTTTCAAAAAGTGACAAAATCATGAACTTTGATGACACTTTTCGATTTTATTATGATTTAGAAAACATGTCAAGATCGCAAAGTATGTTTTTGGACATTCGGAAAACATATTCGGAACCGCAAGAAAAAACCCTATCAGACTGGCCAAGTCTCGTTAACCGCTCAATTGCTTTCTTAAGGGGGTCCCTCTTTGCAACGTAGGATATCCAGGTATACAGATGCCACCGGGCGAGCGATCTTTGGACCAGCCGTTATAAACAGCAATACTCGATACTATAAATAGAATAGCTAAAATGACAAGAAATAGATATTACCGTGATAAAAGAATTTTTCATAAAAAAACAATATTGACCTATTTAAATTAAATAAAAAATTAAACCCAAAAGATAGGATTAATGCCGGAAACTTAGAACACTGTAGTGAAATTGAACTTGCCGATGAATATATGGATGTTACTAACTCAATTATTAAACATACAAAAAATTATAAACCAACGTTTGATGTGACTAACTTTATTCCGGAAATAGAAGAATCGGATACATTTTCCTTTGAGGACCATTTAACCCATAGATATAAATACGATAAATTGAGCATTTATACAATGTCTGAGATCGTTGCGACCATATACAAGAGGCATTGATTGTAACTCTAACGGTGAAATTTTTAATTCACTACCAATGGAATATACGGATATTTTATTTGACTCTATCGTAAACTATTTATATAAAGGCGTCTTTGCAGATAGGTTTTTAGTGTCAAAATTTGTGGCTGTACTTAAACCGGGAGATATTTATAATATAAAAAATAGGAGATTTCTATCGGTCGGATATCCGTAACAGCAATTATTCATGAAAATAGTAGCTACCAGCTTACAAAAATATTGTGAACTAAAAGAACTTTTTGATGATAATCAATTCGGATTTCGTAAACACTTAGGATGTAATATGGCTGTTGCCAATTTGATTTATAATCTTTCTAATATAAGCAAAAAAGCAACTATTGTCGTTCTTTCCATCTATCTAAGCAGTGCATTTAATTGCATTAATCATGATATTATAAAAAATATACTTAATAAGATGTGTAAAAAGCACAGTATGCTATTTTTTGACTCGTTATTCCGACAATGATCAGGATATTTAGTAAGTGGTGGTCGCAGGTCTAAGAAATTTGATATTCCCCTAGTTGGGGTTATGCAAGGTGAACCAACATCCCCTCTGTTTTTTAACTTGGTGATTAATGGATTTATAAAATATGTAATCCCAACTCCTGAAACTAATAATATGAACTGTGGCAGCGTAGCGCAATGCTACGCTGATGATAGCATAATAGCTGTCTGGGACACAGACTTGGATTATGAGAAATTGTAGATTTCTGATCAACAGTAATAAAACTAAAATTATGATAGCCGGGGGAAAAACAATCGTAACGAAATTCCACATGTTATTTCTACTTATATTGGAGAATTAGCCAGAGCTCTGAGCTAAAAATATTAGGAATACGAATTAACCAAGATTTCAAGTTTCAACCACAGATTGAACATATTATTAATAGGCTACAAGCAAAGATGTACTCTATTAAAAATCTAAAAAACATGGGCACTAAACGATAAATCCTAAAAATAGCATTTTCCTGCTCGTCGGGCCTATAAACATATGGTCTGGGAATATGCCAGACAGAATTGTTCGTAACCAAAGCCCAATCGGGCTGTACCGCATAATTTGTAAATTGGTTGTTTATAACGATGGTAGAAATTACGGGACGAATAGGGACAAATACTGCCCCTGCCGATATTTATCCGACCTAAAAATTAAGGCTTATATAATGGTACGTAACTCTCAATATTCGTACGTAAACTTTTTGAAACAAACCAAAACTTATTTTCTGTCAAATTAGAAATATTCGAGAATTAGTATTATTTTTGTTCCGGCTTAAGAGTATCGGAGCATAATAAAGCTAGATTCGGTGCAGATGTAGAGGGAGATGAGGCGAACAGTAAGATATATTCAGCCAACCTAAAAATTTAAGCGTAAACCCCAAATCAAGGCAGCCTAGCAAAAAACTTTTTAGTCATTACTTACTTAATTTTTGCGTGTGAATGACGCAACGAAATAAAAAAAATAAGCAGGTCTCGATGAGGCTCTATTTGGACTTGAAATCAATTAGTGACTATCAATTTATTTGAATGTATCAATCTATGTGTTTACAGCTAATATCAAAGCGCGTGGAATTTAAACACGTACGATCATGGGTTAATTGAAATATACATTTTGTATATGTAACCTCGTAGTTAAACTAAATTTCGGTTCGTTTTAACATATTTACCTGATGTGAACATTACTGATACATCGATACGGAATTATTTCGTCGTTTTCGAAAGAAAAATGAACCTGAACTTAACCCGATATATATACGATCATTTATTACATGCATCGTTAACTTCCAGCAGAAGTGGTTTTACTTTTGTCAATGTTGGAACTACAGTGAAGTCATAAAATTGTCCGATCGTGGGTGGAATTACAGGTCTGTGAATGAAGGCACCATTAGTTACCATTCGCACGCGCCAATTGGTCAGCGGTCAATGATAGGACTAATATAACTACGAGGCCACTTAATTTAAATTATTTTTTGTTTCTATCCATAAAAGTTCTCCGATGAATATTGACCATTTATATACGCTTAAATGTTTTGATCGGATAAATATCGACAGGGGATATATTTGCACAGTTTGTCTTCCGCAACTTTCGGATTTTTCGTTCCTGAGGTTCACTGATGGTCAAAGTTTGTGGTCGAAAGTTGTCCAAAAATGTGCTCAAGAAATTCTGTTTATAAATACCGCTCGATATTTTCCAACCTAAGACACAGCTGTCTGAAATGTAATAGCTGTCACAAATGTCTAATGTGTTTAGTAGATGTGTTCCTAGGCGAGACATATATCCCAAAAGCAACTTAATGTGCCGT